>JALAZF010000153.1:6197500-6362500 GCA_022829125.1 Lathyrus tuberosus
CGAAGAGAAGCGAATAACGGAACTATGCCATGGTCAGTTGTATCAGCAAAGAATGAAGAAGGCGTTCGACAAAAAGGTTCGACCTCGTGTCTTCAGAAAATGAGACCTTGTGCTCAAGAAGATATAATCATTTCTCGCTGATTTCCGGGGCAAATGGACTCCGAATTATCACGGCCCCTATGTAGTCAAGAAAGCTTTCTCAAGCGGTTCCTTGAGACTTGCAACCATGGACAGAGAGGAATTTGCCTACCCCACAAATGTTGATGTAGTCAAGAAATACTTCGCCTAAACTAAAAAACAAAAAAAAAGAAAAAAAAACGTCTCGGTGGATTGAAAACCCGAAAGGGCGGTCCAGGCAAAAATTAGAGACACAATCAAAAAAATCATCCCGGTGGATTGGAAATCTCAAAGTACAATCCAGGCAAAAGTTAGGGATAATGGCAAGTAACTACGTCCAACAGGGGCAAATCCCCTAGTAGCAGTTTTTCCATCCATCAGAAAACTTCAGTTAAGGTCATCTTCGACAGAAGCTCGGGATGTCCTGAATTCAAAGTTGGTAGAAGGATAGTGGTCGTTATGTTTCTATGTAGCCCTTTTCCCTTAAATTACCATTTTCAAACTTTGTAAATACTCTATGGAATCAAGCGTTTGGCTGATTTACATCCTATCAATAAAATTTGAGCCCTTGTGCTTTTGTTTGCAATTCTTATTTGTTTTAGCTTTACAGAACGACATTTTAACATGATCAACGATTCTTGAAACGAAACAAAAACAAATTTACTTGTCAAACTTTTCTGGTTTTAAAATAAAGATGGCAATTTCTTTTGACTATTAAACATCGAAAGAACATCGATCGCTTCGCCAGAAGTAATCGAACTTCAAAATACAGAATCAAAGTAATCCTTCTAAACTAGTGCGCCTGAACGAAGGATCAGTTATGTCAGATGCGAATACTCCATCTGTCATCTTCGGCCGAGTTCTTACCTCCTAAGCCCGATCAACGGTTGTTCCCCCACAGGGACTACTTCTCCTAAGCAAGGCAGAATTACTATCTTGAACCAGCGATACTTTTTATCTCCCACTGTTACCGAGTATCCAGTCGTGTTCATCTACTAGTCTGTATGTCATGTCAGTTTTGTCAGCATATACATACATGCATCATGCATTATTGATTTACATTCATATTCATATTGCATCACTATCACTCTAGTCGGTCTTGTCCCCTAGTGATAAAAGTCTTCACAATCGAGTTGTCAGTTATTTCCTCATCAAGAAATGTTGCGTCTGAACAATCTCTCTCCTCCAGTTCATTTCTGGATTAGAGTTGTCCCTTGACCACTTTGATAACTTGAACCTCTGAGAAAACCAGAGAAACTTTCGGCAAATGTCACTCTTCGCCATTGAAGATGATATATTCGCTTTCCCGAATTAAGGAAAATCCCCAGAGAAAGCCTCTTAATCAGAGATTCGACAATGCATCAGTTTTTCTCTGAAAAATCCGCTGACGAAAAGGTCATCAGCACCTCAAAATTGGATCACATCATATGGCATTTCTCCGAGAAGATCTCGAGAAAAGTATGATGTAAATACCCAAGCGGAAGCTGTCTTTCAAGAGAAGCATCTCCAACAGATAGCATCTCCAACAGAGAAGTTTGTGCCCCTCTACAATTCAAAAAAATAGGTTCCCCAACAAGTCTGACATCAAAAGTTTTTTCTATCAAATGGCATCTCCCAAGGAAAATTCGGCGAGAAGTTTGAGGAAAACCGCTACGCATAGCGTCCCTTGTCAAGAAAGTTTATTGACAAAAGAAACTAAGACCAGTTCCTTGGTAGGAAACCAGGATCGAGGGGAAGTTTATATTAGAAACTAAGACCAGGTCCTTGGTAGGAAAATAGGATCGAGGGGAAGTTTATATCAGAAACTGAGACCAGTTCCTTGGTAGAAAACCCGGATCGAGGGGAAGTTTATATCAGAAACTAAGACCAGTTCCTTGGTAGGAAACCAGGATCGAGGGGAAGTTTATTTCAGAAACTGAGACCAGTTCCTTGGCTGAAGACCAGGATCAAGGGGAAGTTTTTACCTTTTCTAAGCATCATCGCTTAGCAAAAGATGGATGAACGAACTACCATTCATAACCACCATCAAAATTTCGGGTATTCCGATATTTAATCCTCTTGCACCCTGAATGCCCGAATACCTTCGCCATTCACACCTTCGGGTCCAAGAAGATTAAATAAGGGCATCTGTCATATCCCAAATTTTGACCACTAAGATTTCCCATCATTGTGCAAATCATCATCACAATATGGATGAACCATCAGTCTTCCCAAAGATGGGACATCACTCACTACAAACAATAATTAGGGTTTCAAGCCCTCTTTGAGCCTTAGACAAAGGATCAATCAAGGAATGACATGATCTTCAACTTGTCTAACCTCTCAAACATCCACAATGGATCAAGAGGACTCCCACAACAAGAATCAAGCACAATGTTGCAGTATTCCAGGTGGATTAAGCCTTAAGACCGCCAGTGTCACCAAATTAGGGTTTGGTTGACCAGGGCCTCCAGATAGAAATTTTCCTATGGGCATGAGCCAATGCTTCAAAGCATAACCTAATATGCTCCATGGGACATCATGGACCCAATCATCAAGTCAATTTGGACCTCAGGGATGCATTCATCAAAAATCAGGAATTAGGGTTTCTTGACCTAATTCACCCCCCCAAGTTGACTTTTGGGACAAATCATGAGCCAAGACCTCAAGATAGGATTTGAGAGTCTCTAATAAACCAACTTGATCCATTTGCAACAATGGATTGATCCAAGAAGCTTGGTTCCCAAGTTTCAGGTTCATCAGAACCACAGTTAGGGTTTCGCGGAAAAATTCAACTGTACCTTTAACTTTTGACTAGGACATGCTCCCAAACCCTAGGATATGATTCAATACACCCTATAACACCTATGAAATCAATCCATCAAGTTTGATTTGGGTCAAGGACTTGATTTCATAGAGGATCGCACAGTTTGGAATTCATCTGACAAAAAGTCAACTGTGCACAAAAGTCAACTTTGACTTTTTGAGATTTTTCACAATTATGGTTATTTGACCCTAAAATGATGTTAATGTATGATTGGAATCATAATTCATCAAGAAAAATCAAAAAAAGTGGAATAACTTGTAAAAGGGGTAACCATAAAAACTTAGAAATTTTTCTAAGTTATGGAACAAAGTGGCTAGGGTACCAACTTTGGAGGATCATATCTCCTAAACCACAAGGCCATTTTTCCCCATCCAAAGCTGGATTTGTAGCTCTCATGGCACTCTACAAAAGCTTCAAACACAACTCATTCCAATTCCTCATGGATTTTAAGTTATGGAATGATCAAAATCACAAAAAGTGAAAATACCACTTTTTTCCAACACTTAGTGAAATTTTCACTAAGTCAGAATCTGTCTTCACTTTTTTCCAAATGTAGGGGCATTTTTCACTTGGATCCAAAAGGTATCAAAACCAACTATGATCAAACCGTTGTTGCACCATATGAGGGCTTTCCAAAATGGCCAAGAACTCCATCAAAGTCCACTTGGGCCATGAGATATGACCATGCCAATATGCCTTGCTGCAAACTATCATGGCAAGGCAGATTTGGGAGTTTTGCTCGATTTGCTCAAATTTTGCAAAGGGCAAGTAAATCTATCCATCTGAACACCTCAAGGGGGGACCAAGGAGGGACAAACCCTGATCCATAAGCCTCCCAAGTCTTTGGAACCAAAAGTAGTATGCCAAACCTAGAAATGCCTAAAAGAGGGACAAGACTCCAATTTTGGTTTGGAGCATTTAATGGATGCACCAAGGTGGCATGGACTGGGCCATTTCAAACTGAATTCAGTCAAGACTTATCCAAGACCAAGGGAACCAGCAGCCTGTGCCCTAACCTCTGCTGCAGTTGCCATTCACTATTGCAGCCAAAACAAACTTGCTCTACTATAAATAGAGCTCAATTGTGTTCAGTTTGAGTACACCAAAGCACTACAACACTTGCTTTCATCAAAATCTCTTTCTCTAGGCAAAAATACCTTCTTTAGCAAGGTAACTCTGAGTTTTTGAGTTAGAGAGCAATTCCACCATGGCTCATGATCCAAACACATCCAATATGTCATATCTAAGCTGTCCAAACTCTCACAAGTGACCTGTAACACCAAAATCACAAAGTCACCTCTCAAAACCTCAAAAATAGGACTTTTGTGCATTTTTCAAGCCATGTCTTGATTCAATCACTTTCCAAACCAGATAAAACCTCAAACACACTCCAAATATCATCCTTGAATTGTCCCAAATGGTTCCCCCCATCTGGAACACCATTTGAGAGAGTTGCTATTTTGGCCACTTTTACCCCTTTTGCAAGAAAGAGCTCAAACTTCTTTGAATCATGCTTTCTTTTGATGTCCACTGATCATGCATCTCTTATACATGTTATATGTGTTGTGTTTGCACTAATTTATCATGTAATTCATGCTTGTACCAAGAGATGGCACAGAAAATGCAAATCATGGCCTAATTCAAAACCACTATCGGATTTTTCAATAGGAGCATGATCTGAAAAAAAACACCACCACCATTGGATTCCTTGTGAAATTCTAGGCAGGATAGACCTAAATTTTGTCCTAATCCATGGAGAAATGAGAAAGTTATGGCCTTCACGTTTTCAACCAAAATCTTGCCTTGCCTTGCCTTGGGCCAGGCCAAAAACAAAGCAAGCCTTGTATATTTGTGGTTGTATTTCAATCAACGGATGTATCACCACCCCAGTGGTAAGGCGCGTGCCCTATACACAAGAGGTCTGGGGTTCGAATCCCCCTCGCCCCAGATTCTCTTTTTGCTATTTTTTCCACTTTTTATTGTTTTTCTTATTATTTTTAATGATTTGAAAAATTAATAACTCTCTCAATTTTAATTATTTTTTATTGGTTCTTTTTGCAAAAAATCACAAAAATGTTGAAATATTTTATTCCATAAGAAAATCAAATTTATATTAGTTATTTAATATAATTAGTATTTTTGTGAATAAATTCCTTTTTAATTGTTTTTAAACATTTAAAAGTGAATGTTTACTTTGAAAATCAAAACCAAATGAGTTTAATTCATCTTGTGATTAAGACCTCATTTTTTCAAACCTTAAACAAAAATCACAAGTGGTTTATTCAAACTTATTTGGTATTTTTATCATTTTATTTGATTTTCAATAAATATTTACTTTTAAAGGAAAACAAAATTAGGGTTTCTTTGATTTTCACCCTCGCAAATCATTTTCAAACACTCATGGGCCTCTATTAGAGTGTAAGACCCATCCCCATTGTAAATACACCACTTTTTGGGCCTCAGTCATTGTATAAGTCCCACTGTATTTTCAAAAACAACAGCGCGATCGTCGCCTTTTTTTTAGCAAAATCATCTGGGTCTCTCCTTGAGCTGTAAGCCCCACCACTTGTACAAAAATAAATCATTGGGCCTCTAATAGAGTGTAACACCCAGCCCCTTTTTTTAAAGAAAACCTTTTTGGGCCTGAATGCATTGTATAAGACCCAGTATGTTAAAGAAATCTCAGCGCGATCGCCAATTCAAAAAACAAATCATCTGGGCCTACCCTCGTGTTATAAGCCCCATTCTTTTTCTTTAAACACCTTTGGGCCTCTTGAGAGAGTGTAAGACTCATTCCTTTGTACAGAAAACCTTTTTGGGCCTCAGTCACTTGTATAAGTCCATGTACAATTTCAAACAACAGTGCAATCACTGATAAATCCTTGGGCCTCTCCTTGAGCTGTAAGGCCCAACAACCTTTTCAAAGCACTTTCTCCTTTGATTTTGAATATAATATTGTTATCAAAGCTTTCTTTGTTGAACAAACTAACCAAACAGCATGGAAGCTCTACAACCGAGTAAGTGTTTACCCATTTTCTTTATCTGCTTTCATATATATAACTGTATTATGGGGCTGCTCACTGTAAGTCTTCTTTCACAAACTTTTATATACTTGTCAAATATCCACTGTGTAATACTAGTATAGTTATTTAGAGTTTTCCCCGGTAACTACTGTCACACCCTCATTTTTCACCCTAGCCTTGCATTTCATATCATTTCTATCATCTCTGCATCTCCATGAGGTCATCAACACATCTTTCCATTCATCCATTTGCATAAGCTTTTATGACATGGGATCAAGGCGTTTTCCTATGGTTCGAGTCTTCCATATTCAGAGGAGTATCAATGTGCATTCAAAGATACAGTGGACTCTTTCTCAGCCGGTGTGTACCCAAGGTTGAGTTATGTGGTGTGGAGGTCATCAGGTCACCAAATTTTAATTCATGTGGAGTTTGGTTCATTCATCAGGTTCATCAGTTCATTGGTGGTTCATCTGCTGAATTATTTTCCTCAGAGTTGATTCAATAATCACCGTAAGGTTTCAAATTGACTCAGATGGTTGTTGTTTATGTTGCAAGTTATTCAGTGGTAGCTGTGTACCTTTAATTGGATGTTTGTGGAAAGTTTGAAATAGGTTTTGGGCTCATTTGGTTGTTCATTCTTTAAACTGAGTTCATAGTCCATTCTAGTCCATTTCCTTCCATTATCCATTTTTCTAACCAATCTCACATTCATAAACCATATCCATTTTTTGTATAAACCTTTTTCTAACCAAATACCATTATCCATAATCCATATTAAACCCATTTTTTTCATAACCTTTCCTTAGATAACTTTTCTTAATGCAATACATATTCAATGAATAAACCACTTTTGAATCCAAATTCTATCCAAATATTCATTTTAAACCACTTCCATATCCATTGTAATTTCATTATCCAATATAAATACCCATTTTCAATTCATTTCATAAATATCCATTTCTATTTTATATTTTATCCATTTTAATCCAGAAAAAATCCAATTAAACCCATTCCATATTTACTATCATTTTTCAACCACAAGTTCATGTTCAACTTATAATCTCAAATCTCATACAAAAAGCCTTAGTTTCAAAGAAGGCCATTCATTCAAAAAAAATTACATGAGTCCATATCATTCTTCAAGCCCATTTGAATTTGTATGCTTCTTGAAACATGAAGGACCCCACACGCCCACTACTTGCTATCATACAATAACCTGCTACTACCTCCACAACACTCCAAAACACAGCCAGGCTTACCACAACCAACATAGCAGCCGATGACACGCTGCTTCACAGCCTGTACAAAACCTGTAGCAAAAACTCCAAAATCTCAATGACAGCCTACGAATTGAAAGCGACATAACAACAACGTTACAATATCAGACCTGCAAGCAACAATGACATAACAACAGCACAACAGACAAGATTGAAAAATAAAAAGCTCTGTTGATTTTAAAAAGAGAGGGAGAGAGGTTATAAGAAAAAAGGCGGAGCCGTTCTAAAAAAAGGAGGGGAATTTCTGAGAAAAAACTCACCAAGACAGATTTGCTTCCATCGTCTGTCTTCAACAACAACGACCCTCAAACCCATTCCTTCGAACACTAACTCAAAGCCATAGCATATTCTACACCCATCTCTATTGAACCAACAACCATCAAACACCTTCATCATAACATCCAACCACTGTCACCACTGCGCTACAATAACAACATTGCTAACAACTTCAGCGTTCTCAAACTAGCAGCAACTACCATTTTCTTTTTTCCGGCAAAATAAAAACCACAACCTCTCCAAAACCTCCAAGAAGCTTCCTCTGAATCTCCTCTCATCCTCATGGCCTTCCCGCTGAAATAAGCCCGTTCATTTCATAGACGTCTCTTTCCTCCGCTCTTCCCATCCCTCAAATTTTGTTTGCAACAAACATCAACAACAACGTTCAGCCTCCAAAACGATCAAACCATCAATAACCCCACAAAACCTTCACCTCCGTGATTTGAAAGAAACAAGAAAAAGAGGAGCGATCAAAGAGAGAAAGTTTGGGGAGAAAAACTGAAAAAAGAAACAATCCACTCCGAAAGCAAATCGCGAAACAGAATCAGGAAAAGATAGAGATTGCAAACCGAAACATCTTCAGCTCACCATCAAAACCCAATCACGATTCACTCAACCATTCCACCCTCATTCTTTGCCGCGCCGCTGCGAGAGACGATGAAGCCGCTATGAGAGCCGTCGCAGGTGAGAGAGATAAGCCTCCATGAGAACAGAGAGAACGAGTTTGAGATTTGTGAGTATGAACGAAACACGGATTGAGAGAGAACGGTGAGAAGGAGAGATCGTGCGTTTGAGAAATGCGTGAAGAAGATGAGAGGGACTTTGGAATTTTTTTCTTTCTATTTTCTCGTTTTGTTCAGCGGCTCTGTAGGGTTTCTATGACCCTTTCTTTCCTCATCGGTCCGACCCGGCCCAGGTTATTGTTGGAATGAGATGCTTACGGTTGGGCTTTTCTTAGCCCTTACTGCTCCATCCTTTTTATTTTTTTTATTTTGACTTTTCTTTTAGTTTAGTATTTTAAAGCTTTTAGGTCAATATGTCCAAGTTTTCTTTTATGATTATTGATTTTTATTTTAGGATTATTAATTTAAATTTTAGGATTGACAATTTTAATTTTAGAATTAGTAATTTAAATTTTAGGACTATTAATTTAATTTTGGGATTAAAGATTTTGATTAGTAACCTTTATTTTATTTTTAATGAAAAAAATTAACAAAAAATGATAAATTAAAAAAAAAATACAAAAAATATTTAGTTTTTAGGATTAAGTTTGTGGTATGAGATTTTTGTGAAGAGCTTATTAGACCTCGGGTGTGATTTAGTCGTTATTTGAGATTTGCGATCTCAAATCGCAAAGTGGTTATCGTTGCACCGTTGGTGATACTTTTTAACTTGTAGTTTCTCGATTGATCTTCACCTTTATTTTCATCTTGGTTGTCATTTTCGATTTTCAATTTTGTTTTGGGCCAATGATATAGAAAAAATCATGATTACTTGATTTCCTTCAATCGATTCAAAATCTTGATCAATATGAGGCCATTTTCTTTTCGATTTCATTTCGGTTTCTATTTCATTTCTCATTTTCATTCTCTTCTAAAGCCAAAAAACCTTGGTCTAGTACCAAGTGCTCGTTTTCAAAACTTCTCTTTGTATTGAACTAAAGAGAGAGGATTAGGTAAAGACCTATTCCTCTTCGAGTATTAAGATGCTCACTTTAGAGTGTGTGGTCTCGATACTCGTCTTTCAATATGAAGACGTGACTATATTCACCACCCATTCTTTCAAAAACCTTTTTCTCTCTTTATTTCGTCACCATAGTCAAAACCTTGGTCTTGTACCAAGTGCATTTTCAAACTTTTCTCAATAAACTTAGATGGTCGTGGAGTGATTAGGCGAAGGCCTTCTCCTATCCCGAGTGCTTGACATTACCTTTAGGGCTCACTGTCGTAAAGCACTTACCGTCTAACTCAAAACATCTTTAATAAGAGAATAAAGTTCTCTTTGTATTGAACTAAAGAGAGAGGATTGGGTGAAGGCCTCTTCCTCTTCGAGTATTAGGATGCTCACTTTAGAGTGTGTGGTCTCGATACTCGTCTTTCAATACGAAGACGTAACTATATTCGCCACACATCTTTCACAATAAATCTTTTGAGATTAAGAATCGGGTACTACCCGAAGGGGTTCCTATCCGAGGACTTATTTCACCCTTTAAAACCAACCTTCACAAATCAAATGTGACATCTTACCTTGATGGTGAAAATCAACCTTTTCAAAAAGGACATGTTACGTCCGTTCTACCGCAAACAGGTAACGCATAAGACTCCACGAGTGAGCCGCAAAACACCTAACTACTAGAACCCGCACGTTAACATCGTCCATAAAAAACACCAACAAATCGTTGGTCGAACTACGATTGCTCTGATTCTTCATTCTTGTCCGAATGTAAGATACGTAGGCACAAGATTGTGATGATCTTGGCGAGCCACCTTCTATCCATCTTCCGTTTTCCACCCCCTTCTATTTTCTTTACCCGTAGTCCTCCGAACTACGCTGACTCTGACTTTCCCATTGCACGAGGGAATACGTAGGCATAGGACCGCGAAGTCCTATCGAGTCCCCTTTTTCTTTTCCCCACCTTTTCCTTTATCTTTTTCTTTCACTTTCTTTGTTCTTTACCCTTCCTCTCTCCCTCTTTAGAACACTCTTAGAAAGCAATACTTTTAGCAAACATCCTTACACATAGACAAGCAAATGGTTCCCATCGAGTACGATGAATGTGGGGGGTGCTAATACCTTCCCTCCGCATAACCGGCTTCCGAACCCGTAATTTGGTTGCGATACCATCTTATCCTTCCTTCTTTGGGTTTTCTCGATGTTTTCCCTTCCCATCATGGGATAAATAAAGTTCGACGGTGACTCTCCTGTTTCTTCCTCTTTCGCCTCCGGTCGACTATTTTTTTAGTAGCGACAGCTGGCGACTCTGCTGGGGACATGGTTCTCCCTAAGCAAGCCAAGCCTAGTTTGTTTATCATATGTGTAATTTGTTTGCTTTTATTGCTTTATTATTTGTGTTCCTCTTATCTGTTGGTTATATTGGGGATGGTTTGTGAGGAGAAAGGCTTTCTACCCGAGCTTTTCGAGTATACACTAAGCTAGGAGGTGGTTGCTTACTGATTTGCGAGACTTAGGACTCGTCGAGTTGGTTTGACTTCCACCGCTCAGATGAGGCCCCTTTGGGAATGATTATGTCTTACGATTAGTCGTAATGGCGTCTTTGTTTCCGACCTGGGAGTCCGTGATTCTGAGGAGCTTTAGAACCCTATTCCAAAGGTTACTAAGGCATAACGCTGTGCTCATCCTTTGAGGGGATTACCATCTTACGAATCGTCGTTATGATGGGACACTTTTGAGAGTTAGTGCATGGGACCTTGTTTGAAAGCCCGTGGAATGCCCTGTTATAAACCAATAGATAACCTACCCGAGGTGAGGGATATCTTGTTGTGTTGTCCTGCAGAATCTGTGACCTTGATACCTGTTGCGAACCCCTGATTCAGCGAACTTTGATCCCATGTCTTATTGCACCCATAACATTGCATTTGCATAAGCATCTTTGCATCATTTTGCATATCATTCTCCAACCTTAAACCAGAGAACTCATCCATCCTTTGTCCATAACCCGCAGTTGACTTCCTGAAGCCCGTATTGGACTCGAAGTAGCTTTTGAAGGATCATGGCCTCCGAAGAGCAGAACCAGTTTATGACAAGAGCGGATGTTGATTTGATGAAGAGCCAGTTGGACCAACTTATGGAAGCTATGACAGCCTTGGCAAGGAGAGATGACAACATTCAAAGGACTTCATCCGCTGGAAATGTCGTTTCACCTCAAGTGAACAATGTTGCTCAAGCTCAGCCTGTGCAGATCTCCGTTGAGGATCCTATTATACGCGAACATGCCAGTGTCCAAGATGGAAGTCCTTCTTCTCTTGACGCCATGGAATATCATAGTTTTGCATTCTCTGATCTAAATCCCCAAGGGGTGGCCCCTGTGATGAAGACCAAGGATCCGCAAGCTGTTAAGCTTATGGAAAAGTGTCGAGTGTTGGAAGAGAAGCTTAATGCCATAAAGAGCTGTGATAATTTGGATCTGAATGCTTCAAGCATATGCTTGGTACCCAACCTTGTAATACCTCCAAAGTTCAACACACCGAGTTTTGAGAAGTATAAAGGGGATAGTTGTCCAAAGCAACATTTGGTGATGTATTGCAGAAGAATGACCTCGCATGTCCACGACGACAAACTTATGATTCATTGTTTCCAAGACAGTCTAAGTGGGGCATCACTGAGTTGGTATATGCATCTAGAGAGCAGCCACATCAAATCATGGTTAGACCTGGGTAACGCCTTTGTGAAGCAATACCAATACAATCTTGACATGGCTCCCAGTCGCATGCAATTGCAAGGCTTATCTCAAGAGGACGACGAATCCTTCAGAGGATATGCTCAGAGATGGAGAGAGGTAGCTGCTCGCGTTCAACCACCAATCTTAGACAAAGAATTGGTTGACATTTTCTTTAATACCTTGCAAGGTCCATACTTGGAAAAGATGGCTGGCACTGGGACATCAAACTTCTCTGACCTGGTAATAGCTGGAGAACGCCTTGAGTGCATCCTCAAGAGTGGAAAGATCCAAGGCTCCTTGAACATTCCAGCTAGCGAAAGTGAATCAATTGTCAGTTCCCAAGAGGAAGAAGAAGATGGTGAAATTAACTCCATTTGGGAAGCTCCACATGTCCCACCTCCATTACCTTATCACCTGAGCATCTCATCTGTTCAAAGTCAGCAATCCTATGGGTCTACTTGTGTGACTCCATCCTCTCCACATGGTCAATATCCTCCTGTCAATAGAGGTCCCCCTCATCAACAACAGATTGCACAGCAGCATGCTCCGCAACGTCGACGCTACTTTAAAAGGAAAAAAAGGCATTTTGATCCATTGCCAATGCCATTCAGTCATATACTGCCACGCTTGATCAATAGTGGACTGATAGTGCCAAAGGACTTGGACCCTGTGGTCCCTCCATACCCACCAGGCTTCGACGCCAATGCACGTGTGGTTACCATGCTGGCGCGATGGGGCATTCAACCGAAGATTGTAAACAGCTCCGAAACAAGATCCAAAATTTGATTGAGTCTAAGCTAATCTCATTTACGCCTCAAGGTCTTCAAATCAATATCAATTCTTCATCTGGTCAGGCAGGTCCGTCATCCGCCCATGTTATGGAAGAAGTTGCTGAGAGCAGGTATGAAGAAAGCTACAATACTGGTCTCGATGTGCAAGAATGCTAGCCCAACAGCAACTCAAAAGAGAGAAAATCCCAGTTCCTCAATGATGGAAATTTTAGATCATGTCATTTACTTTGCATTTGTAATTTCTTTTTGTTAAAGGCTATTTGCTTCTAGACATTGTACTTTATTAATGGTATTATTAATGTAATGATCATGCATGTTTTGAACAAGTCCATTCATATTCACTCATCTTTTCCCATTTATTGCAAAAAAAAATCAAAATCAAAATCACAAAAATATTTCTACATTTCACTCCCTTTATCAACTGTCGTTTTAGCAAAGATTGGGGGAGGATGATGAAAACTAAATACCCATAATTGCGAACTGTATGCTTTCGGATAAAATCCTGCTGATGATGTACATGCATTGTTTCAAATCCCCTAACACTGGAGAGATAAGGAGTTAGTCCCTAGTCAACCACTTCGAGCCTAGAAGTAGGAGTTTCCTTAGGATTTCTAAACCCTTACGCTTAACCTGGGGCATGGGTAGTGTTCAGTTATCCTGATTACACATATTTTCAAGATGAAACCTCCTATTATGGCTGTTGTTATTCAATGACCAAAGACTTGGCAGTCACAAGCCTTTCTGAAATAAGAAAAAAAAAGAGATAAAAAGCCTGCTAAGTCCACCACCCAAAGAGGCGACTTAGGCAAAAGTTAGGGATAAAAAAATGAATAAAGCAAAAGAGGCCCTCAAATCCTCGAGCAGAATAAAATAAAATTCAGCGATCACCATCAAAAGGTCACTGATATCCATCCCCAAAAATAAATAAGGGGATTGTTATTTCAAGAAAATCTTGAATCATCATCTTCACTCTTACACCGTCAAACTCTAGATGTGTGTGTCAATTTAACTGAACGAGGACTGGAGAATCATCATGAAGAAGGGGTGGGTACCAAAATAAGTTTTGAGCCTAATATCCTTGGTTTCAATAACCGTGAGCCAGGCCATGTTACAACCCTCGAAAGACCTAATTGAGGTGGGGTTTATTCTGAAAGCATACTACAACAAGGTTGCGTAAACTGACTCCCCATAGTTGCTAATCTTCAGCATTGGTGTCACTCTTCTTGCTATATCTTTCACACCAGTAAATCAGCACTACGTTTAGACTAACGGTCCACTTGTCACACATTTTCACATCATTTCAATAAACGACTTTTCAAAACTTGCATGAATGTCGTATTAAAATTACCATTTCTGAATGATCAATTTTAACTGCAAATTAGTACTTGACATGATGGAAATTCCAACCAAGAGAAATCAAAGAGGAACTTGAACATCTGTTGGTGCTGACATGAATCAAGACTTTCTCGTGACCTTGTGGATCTGGGGCAAGTTTTTCAAAGGCCCAGAATGGGGGCAGACCACTACAAGATTCAGACACTGGGGCAAATCATCTCAGACCATGTCATGGCATAAGTCTTTCCAAGAAGAACTCCTTCAGAGACCCTACTGACTAGGGGCAGACATTTTGCGAAGGATCAAATTCCCTTCATACTTTTAAGTTGGTCAAGCTGACCATGTCATACACTAAGCAACCTTGGAGTTTAACCAGTGTCAAAAAGCCTTAGGGCAGAGCAAAGACACGATCAACATACGTTGGATAAGTCGCTACGCTCACACAATCATTTGCAAGCCATCATGGCACATCCGCTAGAAGCGAGGTTCTCTCAAGAACAAGCACGCAACTGCTGCAAATGATCAAGCTTGGGGCACCAGAAGCATCCACATCTGTCTTCTGATCATCGCATCGTTAACTACCGAGTATCAGGAAGTCAAATCCTATCACCTAAAGTCCAACCCTGCTTGGCAACCTACCAAAAGCCCACATCATTGGCACCTTCATAAAACCGATCACCTACTTGCATCCACATATGCATTGCATACATAACATAATCATTTGCTTCCTCAACCCCTGCGTTGATATTTTGATTTATTTTTTACCCCTGAGTCAATATTGTCTTTATTCTCTTGACCCCTGAGTCAATATCGTAATCATTTCCTTCCTCAACCCTTGCGTTGATATTTTGATTTATTTTTGACCCCTGAGTCAATGTTGTCTTTATTCTCTTGACCCCTGAGTCAATGCTGTCTTTACATTCTTGACCCCCGAGTCGATATCAGTGTTACTATTTCCTTAACCCCCGAGTTGGTATCTTGTTTTAGTTTTTGACCCCTGAGTCAATGTTGTCTTTATTCTCTTGACCCCTGAGTCAAAGCTGTCTTTACATTCTTGACCCCCGAGTCGATATCAGTGTTACTATTTCCTTAACCCCCGAGTTAGTATCTTGTTTTAGTTCTTGACCTCCGAGTCGATATTGTCTTTGTTATCTTCTTGACCCCCGAGTCGGTGTTGTTACCTTTACCTTTTTTTTTCAATCCCCGAGTTGATGACAGTTTATCTCTTTCTTTCTTTAACCCCTGAGTTGACTTATTGTTTTGATTTGTTCAGGACCCCCGAGTCAATGGTATATTGGTTTTTTTTCAATCCCCGAGTTGATATGCCATATTCCCAGCAAATTCCAGACTCCCACATCTTCATATCCCCAGCATTTTGCATACATTTCCGCATCATTAGCACTCATGTTCATCCCTCATTGCATCTCAAGCATATCATCATATCCCTCATAATCAACTACCTTATCCCTGACAGATGCTTTTTTTAAGCCATTCCACTGATTCAACACCTTTCATTCCATACCTTTTCGGCTGAAAATTCTGGGTATTCTTATATTTAATCTCCTTGTACCTTGATTGTAAGAAAGCCTTAGCCACTCTCACCCTCAAGTCCAAGAAGATTAAATAGGGGCATCTGTCACACCCTCATTTTTCACCCTAGCCTTGCATTTCATAGCATTTCTATCATCTCTACATCTCCATGAGGTCATCAACACATCTTTGCATTCATCCATTTGCATAAGCTTTTATGACATGGGATCAAGGCGTTTTCCTATGGTTCGAGTCTTCTGTATTCAGAGGAGTATCAGTGTGCATTCAAAGATACAGTGGACTATTTCTCAGCCGGTGTGTACCCAAGGTTGAGTTATGTGGTGTGGAGGTCATCAGGTCACCAAATTTTAATTCATGTGGAGTTTGGTTCATTCATCAGGTTCATCAGTTCATTGGTGGTTCATCTGCTGAATTATTTTCCTCAGAGTGGATTCAATAATCACCGTAAGGTTTCAAATTGACTCAGATGGTTGTTGTTTCTGTTGCAAGTTATTCAGTGGTAGCTGTGTACCTTTAATTGGATGTTTGTGGAAAGTTTGAAATAGGTTTTGGGCTCATTTGGTTGTTCATTCTTTAAACTGAGTTCATAGTCCATTCTAGTCCATTTCCTTCCATTATCCATTTTTCTAACCAATCTCACATTCATAAACCATATCCATTTTTTATATAAACCTTTTTCTAACCAAATACCATTATCCATAATCCATATTAAACCCATTTTTTTCATAACCTTTCCTTAGATAACTTTTCTTAATCCAATCCATATTCAATGAATAAACCACTTTTGAATCCAAATTCTATCCAAATATTCATTTTAAACCACTTCCATATCCATTGTAATTTCATTATCCAATATAAATACCCATTTTCAATTCATTTCATAAATATCCATTTCTATTTTATATTTTATACATTTTAATCCAGAAAAAATCCAATTAAACCCATTCCATATTTACTATTATTTTTCAACCACAAGTTCATGTTCAACTTATAATCTCAAATCTCATACAAAAAGCCTTAGTTTCAAAGAAGGTCATTCATTAAAAAAAAATTACATTAGTCCATATCATTCTTCAAGCCCATTTGAATTTGTATGCTTCTTGAAACATGAAGGACCCCACACGCCCACTACTTGCTATCATACAATAACCTGCTACTACCTCCACAACACTCCAAAACACAGCCAGGCTTACCACAACCAACATAGCAGCCGATGACACGCTGCTTCACAGCCTGTGCAAAACCTGTAGCAAAAACTCTAAAATCTCAATGACAGCCTACGAATTGAAAGCGACATAACAACAACGTTACAATATCAGACCTGCAAGCAACAATGACATAACAACAGCACAACAGACAAGATTGAAAAATAAAAAGCTCTGTTGATTTTAAAAAGAGAGGGAGAGAGGTTATAAGAAAAAAGGCGGAGCCGTTCTAAAAAAAGGAGGGGAATTTCTGAGAAAAAACTCACCAAGACAGATTTGCTTCCATCATCTGTCTTCAACAACAACGACCCTCAAACCCATTCCTTCGAACACTAACTCAAAACCATAGTATATTCTACACCCATCTCAATTGAACCAACAACCATCAAACTCCTTCATCATAACATCCAACCACTGTCACCACTGCGCTACAATAACAACATTGCTAACAACTTCAGCGTTCTCAAACTAGCAGCAACTACCATTTTCTTTTTTCCAGCAAAATAAAAACCACAACCTCTCCAAAACCTCCAAGAAGCTTCCTCTGAATCTCCTCTCATCCTCATGGCCTTCCCGCAGAAATAAGCCCGTTCATTTCATAGACGTTTCTTTCCTCCGCTCTTCCCATCCCTCAAGTTTTGTTTGCAACAAACATCAACAACAACGTTCAGCCTCCAAAACGATCAAACCATCAATAACCCCACAAAACCTTCACCTCCGTGATTTGAAAGAAACAAGAAGAAGAGGAGCGATCAAAGAGAGAAAGCTTGGGGAGAAAAAAAGAAAAAAGAAACAATCCACTCCGAAAGCAAATCGCGAAACAAAATCAGGAAAAGATAGAGATTGCAAACCGAAACATCTTCAGCTCACCATCAAAACCCAATCACGATTCACTCAACCATTCCACCCTCATTCTTTGTCGCGCCGCTGCGAGAGACGATGAAGCCGCTATGAGAGCCGTCGCAGGTGAGAGAGATAAGCCGCTATGAGAACAGAGAGAACGAGTTTGAGATTTGTGAGTATGAACGAAACACGGATTGAGAGAGAACAGTGAGAATGAGAGATCGTGCGTTTGAGAAATGCGTGAAGAAGATGAGAGGGACTTTGGAATTTTTTTCTTTCTATTTTCACGTTTTGTTCAGCGGCTCTGTAGGGTTTCTATGACCCTTTCTTTCCTCATCGGTCCGACCCGACCCAGGTTATTGTTGGAATGAGATGCTTACGGTTGGGCTTTTCTTAGCCCTTACTGCTCCATCCTTTTTATTTTTTTTATTTTGACTTTTCTTTTAGTTTAGTATTTTAAAGCTTTTAGGTCAATATGTCTAAGTTTTCTTTTATGATTATTGATTTATATTTTAGGATTATTAATTTAAATTTTAGGATTGGCAATTTTAATTTTAGAATTAGTAATTTAAATTTTAGGACTATTAATTTAATTTTGGGATTAAAGATTTTGATTAGTAACCTTTATTTTATTTTTAATGAAAAAAATTAACAAAAAATGATAAATTCAAAAAAAAAATACAAAAAATATTTAGTTCTTAGGATTAAGTTTGTGGTATGAGATTTTTGTGAAGAGCTTATTAGACCTCGGGTGTGATTTAGTCGTTATTTGAGATTTGCGATCTTAAATCGCAAAGTGGTTATCGTTGCACCGTTGGTGATACTTTTTAACTTGTAGTTTCTCGATTGATCTTCACCTTTATTTTCATCTTGGTTGTCATTTTCGATTTTCAATTTTGTTTTGGGCCAATGATATAGCAAAAATCATGATTACTTGATTTCCTTCAATCGATTCAAAATCTTGATCAATATGAGGCCATTTTCTTTTCGATTTCATTTCGGTTTCTATTTCATTTCTCATTTTCATTCTCTTCTAAAGCCAAAAAACCTTGGTCTAGTACCAAGTGCTCGTTTTCAAAACTTCTCTTTGTATTGAACTAAAGAGAGAGGATTAGGTAAAGACCTATTCCTCTTCAAGTATTAAGATGCTCACTTTAGAGTGTGTGGTCTCGATACTCGTCTTTCAATACGAAGACGTGACTATATTCACCACCCATTCTTTCAAAAACCTTTCTCTCTCTTTATTTCGTCACCTTAGTCAAAACCTTGGTCTTGACCAAGTGCATTTTCAAACTTTTCTCAATAAACTTAGATGGTCGTGGAGTGGTTAGGCGAAGGCCTTCTCCTATCCCGAGTGCTTGACATTACCTTTAGGGTTCACTGTCGTAAAGCACTTACCATCTAACTCAAAACATCTTTAATAAGAGAATAAAGTTCTCTTTGTATTGAACTAAAGAGAGAGGATTAGGTGAAGGCCTCTTCCTCTTCGAGTATTAGGATGCTCACTTTAGAGTGTGTGGTCTCGATACTCGTCTTTGAATACGAAGACGTAACTATATTCACCACACATCTTTCACAATAAATCTTTTGAGATTAAGAATCGGGTACTACCCAAAGGGGTTCCTATCCGAGGACTTATTTCACCCTTTAAAACCAACCTTCACAAATCAAATGTGACATCTTGCCTTGATGGCGAAAATCAACCTTTTCAAAAAGGACATGTTACGTCCGTTCTACCGCAAACAGGTAACGCATAAGACTCCACGAGCGAGCCGCAAAACACCTAACTGCTAGAACCCGCACGTTAACATTGTCCATAAAAAACACCAACAAATCGTAGGTCGAACTACGATTGCTCTGATTCTTCATTCTTGTCCGAATGTAAGATACGTAGGCACAAGATTGTGATGATCTTGGTGAGCCACCTTCTATCCATCTTCCGTTTTCCACCCCCTTCCATTTTCTTTACCTGTAGTCCTCCGAACTACGTTGACTCTGACTTTCCCATTGCACGAGGGAATACGTAGGCATAGGACCGCGAAGTCCTATCGAGTCCCCTTTTTCTTTTCCCCACCTTTTCCTTTATCTTTTTCTTTCACTTTCTTTGTTCTTTACCCTTCCTCTATCCCTCTTTAGAACACTCTTAGAAAGCAATACTTTTAGCAAACATCCTTACACATAGACAAGCAAATGGTTCCCATCGAGTACGATGGATGTGGGGGGTGCTAATACCTTCCCTCCGCATAACCGGCTTCCGAACCTGTAATTTGGTTACGAGACCATCTTATCCTTCCTTCTTTGGGTTTTCTCGATGTTTTCCCTTCCCCTCATGGGATAAATAAAGTTCGATAGCGACTCTCTTGTTTTTTCCTCTTTCGCCTCCGGTCGACTATTTTTCGAGTAGCGACAACTATGTCTAGCACTAGGTAAAGCCCTGTTGGTCACTCTAAAATACAAACAAAACTAGATCCCCATAGGATTACCAGACACAGTCTTCCCTCCTCTTGGAGTTAAACAATATGGAGACGTGAAAGGCAGCATTCTCGGTGAACCCTTTCTCAGACTGTCACTCTTAGAAATCGTCAAAGAGACTCTACTCCCCAGGGATGATCTTTTCTCCGTGAATGGCATCTCTTGAGTTTCTTCCAAATTCTAGGACTTTCCTGGCTTGATCTATTCTCGGTGAATGGCATGTCTTGAACTTCTCGGGGTTTAGGGACCCACAGGCTTCTTAAAAGCATCCCCACCTCCTCTTGGGCGTTGTACAAGGACCCTTCGGCTTCTTAAAAGCTCTCATGCCTTCTCTTGGGCTTAGTACAAGGACCCAGAGACCTCTACAGGTATAGGAACAAAACCTAGTTATTAATTTGCTAGAGTTGTCTTTCTGAGTCAAGTGTCAGACCTGTTAATGGGTTGACCTTCATCCCTTAACATACCAGCCTTCTCTTGGGCATCATACAAAGATCATTCACTACCTGAGAATCGATTTCTCAAAACACCAGTAGACTTGGACAGTCTCAATACCCTTTGGATTTTCCATTTCCTTAAAGAACAGGAAATAACCCTGATCCTCTGATCAATCCCAAAGCACAATAATACCTTTAATCGTTCCCTTTATAAGAACTGATTTTCTCTTTTATCCAACATACTGGACCTGTCACTAAACTGAAATAGTCACCAGCACAATAGCCTCCTCTTGGGATTTGTACAATGATTCTCCCCAGCGGAGCTAGCCTTTTCACACACTCTTGTTGAGTATAAAAGACTCTCTTGTTGGGTCAAACCTGTTTAGCCTCCATCTCGGGCTTCGTACGAGATAAAAATCACTCTCTGGTTGAGTATAAAAGACTCTCTTGTTGAGTCACTTCCCTCTCAGCCTCCATCCCGGGCTTCGTACGAGATACAAAATCACTTTCTTATTGAGTATAAAAGACCCTCATGTGGAGTCAAAACCTTTTAGTCTCCGTCTTGGGCTTCGTACAAGACACATATAAAAGCACTCTCTTTCTGAGTCAGTCACTTGTTAGCACTCTCATGTTGAGTCAGCCCCTTTTAGCCTCTCTCTCGGACTTCGTACGAGACACCTAAAAACACCTTCTTGTTGGGTAAATAGCCTCCTCTTAGGCTTTGTATAGGAAAACCCCGGTTGAGTCAATCAACCTTTTAGCATCAAAATTTGTGCCTTGCTCATAGTATACAAACATCAACAACTCCTTTTCCTTCATCTAATTGCTGTAAGCGGCAAGCCTCTGGATTATTTACATCCACGCCACTGTCCCTCTTTTAGCATGAGAAACTCCTAAGGAAAAATGGCATTGCTCTAAACTGAGTTAAAGTCTTCTCCTTCAGGTTAAAAATCCCCTATAAATTAAATTATGACATTGCTGGATTCACATATCCCAGCTAAAGTAATTCTCCTTTATAATCAGTCACCCAACAGTTGTGACAAATAGAACAAATATCCCCCTTTAGAGATGACAAATTCTCTCTAAAGTCAAAACCCTTCAGCTTCACATCTTAGGCTTTAAACAAGATACAAACCACATTTAGCTTCACATCCTGGGCTTTGAACAAGATACAAACCACATTTAGATTCAAGTCTTGGGCTTTGAACAAGACACCAAAACAACCTTTTTTTCCTCCCATAGAATAGGAGGAACTACGATCGCTCTGATTTCCCTGTTTCGTTAAACGAGAATACGTAGGCATAAGATTGGAAAAATCTTAGCGAGCATACTAATCAAAAACCCAAAACCCAGTATCTCCACCAAATCAACCCAAAAGCATCAAATCTAAACACATTAACATCTTACCTCACAAATAGTCCAGGCACTCTATTTTTTTAACAAAATAACCTAAGAGAGACCCACAATCTTAATAGCATCTGTAAACCAACCGTCACCTGTTTAAACTCAGTACGCAAGCAGGGTTAATTGGAGACATCTATTTCCCTTCCTTAATCAGCTTAACAGGATAAAAAATGAATCGAACTGTAGTACCCCAAATCGATAGTGCTTCGTAACCACCCAAAAATTCGCGCTACACATTGTTTAATCGCTATAGTTCATAACGCGAAACAGAATAATCGGTGAAGGCTTATGGCACTAGAGCCTTGTGCTACTAACCACTAACTTCTAACTTTTATGTTTCCTTCTCGCTCCCTATCTCTCTTTATTTTTTATGCTTTATGTCATTTTATTATATCATGTTTATGTTTATGTCATTTTTCTTTTGTCCGCTTGGACCATTTTATCTTGTGATTTTGTTTTTCTTTTGTCCATTTGGACTAAAAAAACATTAATAAAGGATTAAATCACTAAAAGACTTGTGCTCTTAATTGTTGGACTATGGCCACTATCCTTTGCATTGGAGGACCCATACTCTTGATTATGGACTTATGGACTTAGAGTTAGGATCTTAACCTATGCTTGGGAGTTTGTGATGGAAAACCTTGGATTTTGGATACTTGGAGTCCTCTTTTGATGACTTAGTTTGAATCAAGACCAAATCAAAAAGGGAAAAATACTTATGCTATGGAGCTTGTCCATGTGGTTAGATCTTTCTTATCCTTAGCTTTTACTTTATGCACTAGGATAGACACTTCTTCTCCACCCCTTCTTCAATTTTCAAAACTTCCTCTCTTTTTTCAAAACCTTCTTGTTTTCGAACTTAAAACCGCTTTCATAATAAAACCTTGACTTTGGTCAAGTGTTTTTTAAACTTTGCTTTTCTTTAATAAATGTCAATCAATATTAATCATATCTTGACCATTTCATAAAAACATAAAAAATATAAAACTCATCAATCTTTTTGTGTTTTGTGCACTTTTTCTTTTAAATTTTTCCATATGTTTAGACATGATTCATTTCTTTAAGCGAAATTATTCGTTTGGAAATGAAGACTTGTCTTAACACTTAAAATCAACCAAAACAAACAATTTTTGTTCTTTGTACCACGAACTACGAGGTTTTGATCCTACATTGCACATCGTGGGTACGTAGGCATGAGGCGATAAGTCTCTCCAAACACAAAAATATTAAAAAAATATTTCTCTTCTCATCCCTCCCAATCTTTTTCAAGCAAACCATTTTCAGACCAAAAAGTGGTAGATATTTCAAATGGTTCCTATAGAGTACTATAGACGTTTTGGGTGCTAACACCTTGTTCTTGTTTTTTTAGAACTCTTTAGGTTTTGTTCACTCTTTTTCCTTTTCTTTTTTGGATAAAATAAAAGTGTGGTGGCGACTCTTGTTTTCTTTTTTTGAGTTAAGTTAATCAATAGCTTACACTCACAAATTTCCCCGCTACACTATGCTGTCAGACTAAACAGATGTTGGTGTGACTATGGCAAGTACCAAGCCTTCCTTGTACCTTGCTCACAAGTAATTGTGGCATGCGCACATGCTCGTCAGAATGCTTATAGCCATCTATCTGATGTTTACAAGGAGATTAATGTTATGAATGTCTACACGAAGGCTTAGCAGTGCTACCAATGGAGGAATATTGGCCTCCATACCAAGGGGACATAGTTTGGCACAACGATGAGATGCGAAGAAAGAAAAAGGACGCCCAAATAGCAAGCGTATAAGAACCGAAATGGATACGACTGATAAAATGATAAGATTATGCAGTATATGTCGTCAGCCCAGACGCAATTGAAAAAAATTGTCACAATGTCGGAGCAACCGCTGCATCATGATTTAGTTTATCCTTTCAATTGTTGTAACCTAATATTTTCATATATTAATGAGTCTTTGTTACAACAATGTTAACAACAATCAACACATACCGCAAACTAACAACAAACAACACATACGACACATAAAACAGATAACGGAAAAGAAACATAAAACATTTCTAACTAATTACAACAATCAAACTAATGTCATTCGGTCTAAACATGACTTCCTTCGCATCCTTGTCAGTCTTAACGCGAACCCATCCACGCATGCGATCAAGTCTCTCAATACTTCAAATTTTTTTCCCATTCACCAATGTCTCCTTCTAACCACCGATTCAGCTCCCTCTTAAGTTGATTGAAACTTTGAATGTTCCAAAACAGCAATTCCATCGGAGGCTTCTTTCTCGAATATATGACTTTTCCCCACCGGCGACGATACATGTTATCAGTGGAACAAAGATATGAGATGAGTTGTGGAACTAAATGATCAGAAAACCTCTATTTATAGAAAAAAATTTCACTTTCAAGACTGTCTCCAGATGAATTGGCGACACCCTTGTAAGTATTATACCCAGTCGCCAATTGAATTGGCAGCACCATATGGTGTCTCCAATCCAATTGGTGACACCACTAATGCCTTTGTGAAGGATCGCCAATCCACATGGCGCCACCATACAATTAGTACCCAAAAATGGGGTACTTTGAGAAATAATTAGAAAAGTGGGATATTTTAGAATTTTTTTTTTAAAATTGAGTTATTTTGGTAAAAAATTCTCAAGAGAGAGAGAGAGAGTGTGGTGTTATTTATGGTATCTCCCCTATTTTCTTTTCATGTATAATTAATGTTATTATTGGATAACGATTTGCATATTTGATCAATAGTTTATATAGACTGAAAAAGTAGTCAATCATAGGAATAACTTTGCAATTATAACCTGTACTCTATTTTATACTTCCAACTTATTTTCTGAATTCTCAATCTACTATCTACCAAATACAAAAAAGTTATTTTCTTTGCCAAAAATGCCCTTCCAACATTATTTATTTACACATCACTTTGGATATTTTGGTAACTAACAATTTACTACAATAAATCAAATCTTATCCTCTTCCTTGCTGCCAAATGGCTATCGATGATTGGATCCCTAACAAAATTTCCCCCTTTTTTTTCAAAACCAAATCACATGTATTTTCTCTCTCACTTTCTCTTCAATTTTCTCACTCTCAGCTTACTTTGTTTTCCTCCACAAACCCTAAACCGCCGCCGCCCCTTCCTCCGCCCTATAGGGCCACCACCACCTCCAATAAAAAAAAACCAATGTCATATTCTTACTCTTCATCTCACGACCCTCCTATTGAATCGAATTTGGATTTTTGATTTCTTCTTATTTTTTATTTTAGGGTTTGTTATCACATATCTTACTGATTTTTATTTTTCTCTGAAACTCTTATTTTTGTTTTGACTCTTGTCTTTCATGTCTGAATGCTAAATCCCAGATTCGTGCTCCTGAATGGCTGTTCTTTTCTGACGAAGGACAATGGATGGTGGTCAGAAGCTCTAAAGCAGCTCGTCTTATAATGGTACTATGTCATTAACATGATGAAATGAGATTTCCTGTTACTTTTTAGTTTTTTTTATTTACCACTTTTATAATTGAAGTTCTTGAGCAAATCTCATTTTTAGGTTTTCTTGGACACCAACCATACTAATGCCACCATGGATGAAATTAAGGTAGAAACCCCATCTTAGGTTATGCTTCCATGGACATGCCATTCTAACAGCTTAACTATTACTGAATTGCATTTGCTAGCCCTTTTCAGAAGGACTTGTCTCCACTGGTTAAACAATTGGAACCTAATGAAAATGAGAGTGGAGCTCAAATACCGTTCGTATCTTGTACCATCTTTCTAGGTGTTATTATTACTATATTCTAAGCCATTTTCCAGGTGTTGTTGTCATGCTTACGCTCATGAATTGTAGTTTTTCTCACAAATAAATTCTTGAATGTGTGCAGTTTCTTGATGCCAAGTGATGGAATCAAGAAGCGAAACATTGTTCGCCAGGTTAAAAACAATAGGAAAAACGCTATTTCTCTGTTGTTATTTTGTTGAAGTGCGACTCCTAGATTACAATTTAAATGTACACAGTTCATTTAAATGGGATAATCGTAAGCATGATTGAAAACAATCGCAAACAGGATTGGAAACATAGTAAGGTTTTAAGGAAGTGATTTGAGATAGATTTAGTAGGTTTTTGTTCCTTATCTTTTATTTTCTCTTTTTGGTTTAAATGTTTTATTTTATCACAAAAGATTTTTGTTAATGCATTTTATCAAAGTTTGATGCATTGTTGTTCTGTGATTACTTCCGTATGCGTTGTTGTTTGACGATCTTACTCTTCCATTCACTTAGAAAGCAATTCTCATTATATTCTTTTCTTTTTCTATTAAAGGATCAAGATTTTTCACTATGACGGGTCACTGTACCTCAAGAAGATGTTTGACAAATTGTACCAGGTCGGTTTCATGATGCTTTATTCATTTCGGATTCATGTGCTTTTTGATACTTTATTTTGGTTTTATGATGTTGTTATTGTGCTTTATATGAGTTTGTTCTGGTTTTATGATTTTTTTCAGTTCATGATGTTACACAGTTCATGATATTTTTATTGTTCTGGTTTTTATAAGTATTTTCAGTTCAGCTTTTGTGAGTTTGTTCTGATGGTTTGCGGTTGGAGGCGAAATTATCACCTGAGGTTAGTGTTTATTCAGTTCATTGGTGCTTTGCTTATTCAGTTCATTAGACTTTCTACTATTGAGCTTCTTCATTTTCTATTCAGCTCCAGTTATACCAACCTTCCCCTCAATTATGCTATATTTGAATTAAAACCTTAAATTTCGTGAATGCTAACATAACAAAAAATAGTAATGATGTTTCATAATCTTTTTCTTTTGTTGCTCATTGACGATTTTCATTCTAACTTAATTTCTGTGCGATCTGGTCATACACGTTGATTGATTGCCTTTGTGTGGAACTAACTTAGTTTACTGTGTATCCTAGATTTGGAGTCCACAAACAAATCAGGAAGGATACGCCCCGTCGTCTGTTGAAGTTCTGCGAATCATAAATGAGACAACAACCATTTAATTCTATTATTCTGATATCATTTTGTTTGATTCATTATTCTGTGTTATATCAGATGCTTAAGAGAGCTAGAGAACTTAGAGAATTTCTCTTAGTTCGTATTCACTCTGATGAGAGTGAGGTATACAGATTTTTATCATGTTGACTTTATGTGTATGCTTCTGGTATTCATGCCAACCATTAATGAGAAACTAACAAATCTCCTGCAGTGAAAATCGAGGATATCACTATCCAATTATGCATCTACATGAGCGGATCCGTAGTGTGTTAGCTTGCCATTATGTTGATGAAGTCATTATTGGTGCACCTTTTGAAATTACAAAGGACATGGTATTTCCCCAATTCTACATTATTTGTATCTCTTTCAAATTATTTAAAATAGTAATTATGGGGATTGCTAAACTATATAAGCGATCTATTCTTGAAGAATATAGCACTGCCAATTGAATACCAAGATGACAATTACTATGGTAATTACTGTTTTTATTTGATATTTCAGCTGTGATATTGTTTTTGGCACAATTATTGTATGGCTAGCCGCATGATAGTTCTTTTTAGATGCCAAATACAAGTTACTACATAGATCAGAGTCAAAGCTTAAATTGTAATTGAGAAATCCGTGGCTCATCACACAGGTGTTATTGTCTCATTGCTATGTTCTCAGATTCCTGAAAGGTCTTTTAATTTGAGAATGTACATCCCTGCTGTTTTGTTTACAAGTTCTTTTTGTACACTATCATTGGCTTGCTCAGGTACTGACCGACTTTCATCTTTTCCATGTATGTTTTATAAATTTGGTGTGAGGATCAAATGAGATGACTGTATTTCTTAGAAATGTCTTGGTGCGTTTCATGATTATTTCAATACCCTTGAAGAATTTTGAATCTTATTGTAAGTTTTGATTCTTAGATATTGCCTTTTGCTCACAATTCAAAAGCAAATGATCTTTATATTTCAGTCAACTTATCAAATATTTAAAGAACATCACTTATTCTGTTGTCTTTCTTTTTTGTGTACAGTGGGTGGCTTCAATTATTTTCTGGAGAAAGAGAGGTCATAAAATCAAGTAAGTAGTCTGCGAAATCAACCATTATTTTAATATTCTCACAACCACCTTAGCCAAAAATCGTTTTTAAAGAAAATAATAGTTTAGAATTCAAACAGCTTCTACAGATAATGCATTCTAATGATTCTTCAATTTCATATGAAATTCCAGTGCAGTGGCATTGGGTAGTTTGATAGTGTACATGTTAATCACTTATAATGATTGTATTAAATGTTTGACATGAACATAATCTCTTAAAAAGTTAGTTTGGTGACAGCTTATTAAGTGTATGTTTGTTTTGCTGTTGAAAACAGCCACGTATCTATATAATCCCTTTTAGGCAGACTTACGTTTAAAATTTACGATTGAAATCTAATTGTATCCTAATACTGTCCTTTCAACAGCATTTTATTTAAATAACAAAGTTGCTGCGATTAAATTTCTTAAAGTGACTGAAGAGGGTACTATAATTGTTTCTGCAAAGTGAGAAAAAAAGAGATTAATTGTTTGAACTCCTTGTGCCAGTAGGTATATGTTTGGGCTACCATCTACCGATGCTGGCTTCCTAATGCTCCTTGATAAAGAGCCCCAACTAAGATTGTGGAGATATGTTTCAAGAGCACAAACAGGAGGATAGTTTACATGTTGGGATCATATGACAGAGCACCAAATGACTCTTCATCACACTATGCTGATGGAATAAAGGTGATGTTAGAATGTTTGCCATAGAGTTTGAATGTCAAGTGAGCCAAGGTCATTATTGCTAACTTGGATGATTTCTCTTGTTGTTTTTCAGGGACATGGCCTAAGTGAAGAGTAAGAACTTTATCAGTGGCTGTGGATGCGCACGCTGGCCGTTATGAGTCTGATTCGTCATGGTGCAATGCCTCTTCTCTATATTCTCCAACTATGTTTATTAAAACTGTTGTCAACTTATGCTTAATTGATATTGTCTTTGCATCTCAATTTTTGTTAGGGAACAACAAATGTAGTTTGGCTATGGACGGATGAAGAAACATGGTTTTAAGAACGAGAAGAATTCTTCACTCAAGGCGTACTCAAGGCATACTCGCGAGTAACTTTGTTTTCTTAGATTTTGCGACATTTTTGTGTGAGTACTGCAGGTTATGTATGAGGTTTGAGGAATGATTTCGTATGACTCAAATTTGACTTAAAGGCCATGCATGGTATCCTGTTGTATGGTCATGGGGTAGCACATGTTGTCTTTTGATTTCTTGTCATTTGTGTATTGTCTCCCCTGTAATTAGATGCAAGTAAAACAAATGGTTGTAAAACTTTATTGTATGTTGATATTGTGTCTTTCTTATTTTGAATCTACCACCAAATCTGTGTCTTTCTTATGAGTTGGCTTTCACTTCACCCTTGAATATTGATGAAGTCCTTGATACAAATTAATCTGGGTTTGAATTATGACAAAGTGCTGAATGGATTGGAGTTGAATTCATCCTTTTGAATTGTATCAAATAAACTTTATATTAAAAGTGCTAATAATCAATTTTTTTAATTTTAATACATTAAAATTTTATTTATCTCACGGGTCACTATCAACACAATATCTATTTTATTTTAATCAACAATTGTTTTAATTTGTGAGACAAAATCTTTCGAGTCATTTCTTTTTCTTTTTGCATAATTACATCTGTATATAAATAAATTTATATTGTATCAAATAAACTTTATATTTCATGGGTCACTATCAGCACAATACATATTTTATTTTAATCAATAATTACCTTAATTTGAAAGGTAAAATCCTTATTTTCAAATATTAAATATTTTTTTTATCTCACGAGTCCCTTTTTTTCTCTTTATATTTTAATATAATTGAATTTATATAATCATTGTTTGTTTTAAAATTAATATCTAATTTCATATTTAAATACATATATAAATACATTTTATATCATATCAAATTTATATATATATATTTAAATAATTTTACCCGTGCAGGAGCACGGGTATCTTAGTAGTTGTTTTTAGTTTTGCATACACAAAGTGACATCATAATCAAATATATTACAAAGTTCTAATGTAGGTATGAATTAAAAACTCCTTAAATACCATATTGGGACACGTTTTTTAATTTTAAAAATCAATTTATCACCTAAGAAATTAATGACTAAGTTGTATACAAGACTTTTCTTTTAAAGATGTTTCGCAATCATGATTGAAATTAGAGCATTGCTATTCTAACACCAAACTCCTACACCGTATGCCTACACCATCTAAAATACAACATTAACATGTGTTTATTTGTATTAATAAAATTGAAAAATAATCATTAAATATATTAAAAAAAACAAAAGCGTATAAAATTACAGTGTTAGTTGTCACATTTGGTGTAGAAATATCATTCATCTTAAAATTGTGTAAGTAGACTATTTACTATGAAATAACAAACATACATCAATGTCAATAAGATTAATACCAAGCCTAGTAGTCATAAGCCTAATTAAACATACATCAATGTCAATAAGATTAATACCAAGCCTAGTCATAAGCCTAATTAATGATTGGCATCGCTCTCTTCATTTGTAAAATTTGTATGCTCTTTGAGATGTTTTAAGATAAATTTTGCCACAATAATTGTTTCAATAATCACCTACTTAATTTAAAAAAGATTTTAGAAGTAACATCAAATGTTTCTCTAAAATAGTACATTAACTAAGGTGTTGGCAGACTTGAACCTCAACATAGTGTGAGTAAGATTCAATTTTAACAAGAGTGATCGTAGGCTTGAACTCTATTTCTAACATCTAACCATAATACAACTTATTTTGGGGTGTATTTTCAAAAAAGTTTGTGCTATTATAACCATGCATGTCTATCCCAATTCAGTGAATGCTCTAGAAATTCATGTACGAGATTTCATTGGAAGCGGTCTCACTTTCACATTCAAAAAGGTGAGTATATCAAGAATATTCACGTAGTTATATATTCCACTCCACATCTAAAATAGTTCTCATTAAGAGTTCGCCTTAGCCTTTAATTGCTTCATGAATCATGCAAACTGGCACATCCATTCTCATATCGCTTCATAACTTTTTATCCATTGAACCTGAATCTCTAGATATCTAGTCTTTTAGGTTGGATTATCATTAATAGTGGTTTATTGATCTATTGGCAATAATCCCATCTTTTTGGGTGTATTTTGGATTTTTTTCTAACTAATCTTTTTCTCAAAAGTCAATTACGTTTTCATCAATACGTACATGATTCATTCTAACATCTTCGTTATAGAGGAACTCTCTAACATGGATGTGCTTACGACATATTTCCTATCTCTTACCGTTGTAGTAACAATTCTCAATTTTGGCAATAATTGAGTTACTATCACAATTGATCAAGACAACAAACATTTTTTCATAGGAAAAATCTCCTCTAGCAAGCATCTCAACCATCTGTTACTATAAAGTGCTCTTATTTTTGATTTCATAGTTGATTGAACAAGAATCTTCTGTTTCTTAGACTTTCAAAAAACTGCTCCTCCAACTATTCTAAAAATGTACTTCCTCAGTTCTTTTTTAAGTGTCACTTTTTGATTTTTTACACATACCAAAAAACCTAATTAATATTGTTATTTTTCATACAATGATTTTTCTTTTACCTATAATATCCCTAATTATTTATTACATTCATTTTACTTTTTCTCTCCCTGTAATAATTTTCTAGGGGTAATTTTGAAAAAGTGCATTTGATACTACTTTGAACTTTGCAAGTGACAATTAAAAAAAACAAAAAATTACTCAAAAAGTGACACTTAAAAAGAAACAGAGGGAGTAACTATTAACCACTTTAGAATCATGGATAAGGTATTCCAATTAGCATAATTGTACTAACTTCATGGTCCTTTAAAGGTATTTCATGCTCTCTCAATAGAGTGTTAATGCTATATACTAGATCTACTGATAAACGCATAAGTCCAACATTGTACAAGAAGTGAGATATCTGAGTACCACTGATGCTTTCATATTTATATTATCTTAAATTATCACCCGCTGTTAAAGTCATCTAACAAGTTGTTTAAGTTAGAAACAACTAAGGTAATAATGATTGACATCATTCTCTCCATTTGCCAAATTTCTGTACCTTTTTTATGAATGTTTGATGACTAAAATATGATTGGATGGTGATTGGTACGCCAACTAGGATTAATGACTCTAAATCAAACAAAAATACATTATCACCAAAAAAAATCCATTATCCATAATTTTGGATACCTTTCCCATCATCATCATCATCATCGTATACACTCTCCTTCCTTTCCTTTTTCAATTTCCAAACACCAAATCCTCTTTAACTTTGTAATTTTTAATTGTTACAAATTTTATCAAACCTTAAATTTCCTCCTGTTGTGATCACAAACGATACCTTTCAACAAATAAAGATTGAGAAACGGAGTTCTTGGGTGAACAATGAAAACGGTTAGAACAAAGAGAGAAATAAGAAAGGATAAAGAAGAAAGAAGAAGAAGAATTAGGGCAAATTATTTACTACTCACTTTCTCATAAGGGTTTACAAATGATTACAAATGAATATCACAATTGGTCTCACTGTCGCACCTTGAAAAAACCGCTTAATCGAAGACACGACCCTCGCGCGAAAGGCGCGGAACTGTTCGACAAAGTCGCCACCGAACTTTATTTATCCCAAAAATAGGGAAAGGAAAATATCGAGAAAACCTTTAAGGAAGGGTAAGAACATGGTCGTCGCAACCACATTCTGGGTTCGGGAGTCGTTTACGTGAGGGGAAGGTACGCGCACCCCCTCACGTCCGTTGTACTCAACGGGAACCTCTTAGTTCGATTTGTGATGAACATTATCTGAGCTTATTTGTTTTCTTCTCAACGATATATGCGAAAAGGTAAAGTAAAAGGTTTCGATTGCTAAGGGAAATGGGGTGGTTTTAGGATAGGGTGCTCGGCAAGATCATCGCGACCTAGGGCCTACGTATGCTCATTCGGACGAGAATGAGGAATCAGAGCAATCGTAGTTCGACTACGGGAAGGGATAGAGGGAATACGGAAGATGGAGGGAAGGTAGCTCGCCAAGATCATCGCAATCTTGTGCCTACGTATCTTTATTCGGACGAGAATAAAGAATTAGAGCAGTCGTAGTTCGTGGTACGCCCACAGAAAGAATGGGGTTAGTGTTTGAATTTTAGGAGATGAAATATTGAATGACATACAACCCAAGGGGCATGCCTCGAGAGTAGTCACTCAAGAATCCAAGGAATGCTAGACTCCAAGAACTCAGTTCTTTCGAAAGTTGATTGCGAAAATGTTTGATAATGGTTAAGTGTTTTAAGACGAAAGGGTGAATGAATAACAACCCAAGGGCGTGCCTTAAGAGCCATTCATTCGAAGATCCAAGGAATGCTAGATTCCAAGAATCTCCTCCTTTCGTAGGTTGATTAAGAAGGTGCTTGAAAAAGATCGAATCGGATTAGTTGAAAAAAGAGGTGAGGATCGATACTAGTCCCTAGGGGTGCTCCTAGTAACAAAACCTACGAAATGTGCAAGTGTGCATTTGACGACGAGGCAAAAGGCACTCGACTTACGAGAATATTTTGAAGAGTGGCTCGACGACGAGTCGAGAATTGGTTTGGAAATGGTTTGATTTGTTAAGTGTTTTAGAGAGAATGACGATTATTCGATAAACGAGACGTCGGCCTCGCAACCAATTAATCGGGGCATTATTGGGATGCTAGATCCCAACGACACCTTTTTCATTCGATTGATATATGAAATATTGTTTGTTGGACGACGAAAGTACCACGTGGAATGCTAGACTCCAATGGCATTTCTTTGTCCAAATAGTTAAGACGAGTGTTTTAGGAGCGAAAGGTCGAATGATCACCACCTAAGGCGTGCGCCTCAATAGCGGTCACTCAAGAACCCAAGAAGTGCTAGACCTCAAGAGCTCAATTCTTTCGCGATTTAATTAAAAAAACGATTTGAATATGTGTGTTAGGTGGCTTTAATCGAAAATTAAATGCTTAGGCGTTTCGATAATTGTTAGTGTGTTTGATTAAAATATGAAAAAAAAGAAATGGTTAGATAAACATGATATGAATATGATATGGACAATATGATAAGAATATGAATAATATAATCGAGATAATATGAACAAGGTATAATATTGACATAACATAAAATTGGTCTCGTCTTAATCGGAATTTAATCGAGAAATCGATAATCAACGATTTTTGACTTTCATTGACCAAAAGTGAAAATAAAAGAATATAAATCGAAATAGACATAAAAATTGGAAAACTAAGAAAGGTCTCATCTTTACTAAGATTTTAAATCGAAAAATCGATAATCTTTAGTATTTGATTTTCATTGACCCAAAAATAAATAAAAATGAAATAAAAATAATAGAAATGAAATAAAATCGAAAATGACAAGAAAAATAATAAAGGTCTCACCTTTATCAAGATTTAAAATCGAAAAATCGAAAAATCTTGATATTTTGGTTTTCATTGACCCAAGATGAAAAATAATGAAAAAGATAATAAGAAATGAAATAAAAAATCGAAAAAAAATAAGAAAAAGAATAAAAGTCTCACCTTTATCAAGATTTAAAATCGAAAAATCGAAAAATCTTGATATTTTGGTTTTCATTGACCCAAAAAGTTGAAAGAAAAATAAAAGAAAATAAAAGTAGCCTCATATAAATCAAGATTTTGAATCGATTTGCAAAAATCAACTAAATCAAGATTGTTGTCATATCATTGGCCCAAAAATAAAATCAAAAATAAATTAAGATCGAAATTGAAAGAAACATTATATAAAAAACTGCAAAATTTAATAAAGTTTCTAGAATAAATTAAAAAACAAATTAAAAATAAAACAAAGGGAAGGGGGGTGCGCTGGATAACAGGGTGTGTGTAATGGAATCACCTGGGCTTAAATCAAAGCCCATCATCCAACAAAAAAAATGGGTGAAAAAAAAACAAAAAAAAGAAGAGAAATGGTGGTGATTGATCGGCCCATCCATAACCAGCAAGACAAACATGGTGGTCTTTACCCTATAACATGACCTAACAGAGCAACATTAGCAAGAAAAACGGCCATGGACGCTTCTGGGCAGATGAATCGATTACAAACCCAACCTTATTTCTTTTTAAAATAAAATTCTAAAAGAGCAAAAAATAATTCGCTCAGAAGCAAGCTTCGTCATCGCGTGAAACGACATCAGAAAAGTGAAAAACTCAGTGAAAAGAACAACATCAATGAATCCACGGCGACGAAAAGAAAAATTGAATCTCAACCTTCTGTAAATCTCACACGATTTCAATCCAGTTCCAGGTTTGTTCAAGATTCACATTTGGTTTCATGGTTCTCAATCTCTCTTCATCTTTCTTTCAATTCTGTTTCTGGTTTTTGGGGATTTGATTTGTGGAAAGTTGAAGGTTTTGTGTTTGCGATTTATGGAGTGTGTTGGTGTTGTTGTGATCGTGGTTAGGGGTGATGGTTTGTGGATTGATGTTCGGTTGTTGTATGAGTGTTATGTGTCAATTTGAAGGTGGTGTATGAATGAGTTGGTGAAGGTTTGTTGGGAGAGAAAAGGGTTGAGAGTTTCAAAGAAAGTTGAGGGAGAATGAAAGGTCTGATGAAGATGGGTGATTTGTTGTTGTGAAATTTGGAGTAACAAATTGAAGAAAGTGAAGGAGTCAGGTTTTGTCGTTGAAGAATGGTGAGAGGTTTTTGGGAGAGGTTCTTCTTTTGAGTGGTTGAGGTGGTTTTTGGATAGAAGATCTGCCCCGTCCAAAAATGAAGGGGTCCCCTCTATAACGTTCCTCTTCTCCCCTTTTATCACCAAAAGCCACTTGTTTTTAAGTTTGAGTCTGTCTTGTATTGTTTGTATTGTCACTTTCACTGCAGATCGTTTGTCTTTGTTGTGTAATTGTTGGAGTGTTGTGGCTATGCAGGTTTTGCTGGTATGGTTCAGTGTAGCAGGCTTGGCGGTACAACTTCGGTTCGTCTTGTCGCTATTTTGTAGCGCTGGTCGGTACAATTTTGTGGCAGATGGCTTTGTTTCACTGCGTATGGCTTGTAGTATCGCTTTCAAGCTGCTTGCAGTATGTCGTTCGGAGCAGTTCTTGGCTTGTTGTGAAGTATTGGAATGGAAAGTCCTGTATGCTTTTCACATTGCATAATTGTAGTTTTTTTTGTTTATGCTTCATGGGCTCATAATGGATGGGCTTTATTGTGGACTTTTTGATGGACTTTGGATTATGACATTATTTGTAACATAGAAATGTATTTGGTTTTAGAAATTTAGAACTAGATGTTGAAATATAGATTGTAATGGATAATGGCTATAAAGAGTGGTTATTTGGTTATTGGTAAAATGGATAATAGATTTATGGATTAAAATAAAGATTAATGGATAATGGATATGGTTAAAAATTGGAAATGGATAAAGGATGGTTAATGGCTTTGTAAAATGGATATGGATAAATATATGTTGAAATAGATATTTAATTAGATGAATGATAAAAAAGGTTAAAAACTAGATATGACTACAAAATAAAAATGGATAATAAGTAAAAAGAGAGATGAAGTTGAAGACAACATTTTTTTTAATTTTTTTAGTAAGAATTAGTGGATGGATAGTACAAATGAAAAATATTACAGGTAGGACAAATTTGGGGTATTACAGATGCCCCTATCTAATTGGCTTAAACCGAGTGAGATGAATTGCTGCAGCGTTTGATCTCTCAAGGTAGAAGACAATTAGAAATGAAGAAGACCACGAATTTGTCCGAAAAGAAAGGAAATATTTGGAGATGGAAAATGATGGATCAATGTCACCCCTCGTGTAGACACTGAATGACTTGCAAAGATCGTTATCACCAAAAGGATGATAACAGGAAATACCTGACACCAAAAGGATGACAGACCTATCACCAAAAGGATGATAGTGAACACACACATAGACCCTTCCACCAAAAGGATGGAAATGAGGTCACAACCTGCTATTACCAACAGGATAATAGGGCACACACACAAAGACCCTTCCACCAAAAGGATGGAAATGAGGTCACAGCCTGCTATTACCAAAAGGATAATAGGGTACACACGCACACAGACCCTTCCACCAAAAGGATGAAAAACGAGGTCAAAGCCTGCTATTATCAAAAGGATAATAGGGCACACACATACACAAACCCTTCCACCAAAAGGATGGAAAACGAGGTCAAAGCCTGCTATTACCAAAAGGATAATAGGGCACACACACACATACAGACCCTTCCACCAAAAGGATGAAAATGAGGTCAACGCCTGCTATTACCAAAAGGATAATAGGGCACACACGCACACAGACCTTTTCACCAAAAGGATGGAAAACGAGGTCAAAGCTTGCTATTACCAAAAGGATAACAGGGCACACACACACACAGACCCTTCCACTAAAAGGATGGAAAACGAGGTCAAAGCCTGCTATTACCAAAAGGATAATAGGGCACACACACACACAGACCCTTCCACCAAAAGGATGAAAATGAGGTCAACGCCTGCTATTACCAAAAGAATAATAGGGCACACACACACACAGACCCTTCCACCAAAAGGATGGAAAACGAGGTCAAAGCCTGCTATTACCAAAAGGATTATAGGGCACACATACACACAGACCCTTCCACCAAAAGGATGAAAATGAGGTCAACGCCTGCTATTACCAACAGGATAATAGGGCACACACACACACAGACCCTTCCACCAAAAGGATGGAAAACGAGGTCAAAGCCTGCTATTACCAAAAGGATAATAGGGCACACACACACACATACCCTTCCACCAAAAGGATGAAAATGAGGTCAACGCCTGCTATTACCAACAGGATAATAGGGCACACACACACACACCCTTCCACCAAAAGGATGAAAAATGAGGTCAAAGCCTGCTATTACCAAAAGGATAATAGGGCACACACACAGCTATCTGACACCAAAAAGATGACAGACCTATCACCAAAAGGATGATAGTAAACACAACTTACTACTACCAAAAGGATAATAGCAAGCGAAACGATAACAAAGGCTGTCACTCACCAAAAGGATGACACACAGACAAAGGGTTTACGGATCGGCGACACCAAAAGGATGACGGATCAATACAAGCTATTACCACCAAAAGAATGATAGGAACTTCCCACTTGCGAGGACCAACACCAAAAGTATACAGGTTAGGTTGAATGGATATGAACGACTACCACCAAAAGGATGACAGTAAGTTTCTGATTTTGAGGGTTGACCAACATCAAAAGGATGCAGGTTAGGTTTAATTGATAGGATGGCTACCACCAAAAGGATGATAGGAAATTTCTGATTTGAGGGTTACCAACACCAAAAGGATGCAGGTTGAGTTGAGTTGACTGGGTTTGGCTATCACCAAAAGGATGATAGTAAGGCAATTGACAAAAGGTCAAGTTTGCTGGGGATATGATAAGTGAAGCTTTTCTTTTGAGACATCAACAAAAGGTTGAAGTAAAGAATTCAGTGAGGAACGCCCACTGACTCAGGGAAATGTTTATTGGTTGGGCTGAGGATGACAACATCATCAACAAAAGGTTGAGGAACACGATCCGATGAGGAACGCCCACTGAGTTGGTTGGAGACCACAATTTTATTAACAAAAGATTGAGGACTTCATGAGGAACGCCCATAAACTGAAGGAGATGCCCCTGACTGGGCTGAAGATTGCTTGCAGTCTTGAAATATAACTTTGTGAGGAATGCCCACAGATTGATGAAGATGCCCCTGGCTGGGCTGAAGATCTTCTTGAAAATCTTGAAATTGATCCTGGATCTTGACTATGCATATGTGAATGCTTGATTATGCTTCATGTCGAATGGAAATGCAAATGCAAATGCTGACGCGTGGAGATGCAAGTGCTAGGGAAGTATGATTGGTTTTTGGATATACACATGATACATATGATGTCTATGATGTCGAATGTGATGCGTATGATGCCTATGATTGCAAACGGGTGATTGGATATGTTTGGAAGGTTGCCAGCATGGTGGACTTTGGGTAGTTGCCAATGCGGATTGGATTTTGGGCAGTGGGAGGGATTTGATTTCCTCGACACTCAGTTCGTTAAAGACGCCATGATTGAGGCAGACGATGATGCTCTCTAAAATTGTGCTTGATGGTCAGAATGGCTTGAGTGTAGCGACATGATCAGCTCATGAAGATTGTGCTCTTGCTCTGAACTTGATGATTGATAAAGTTTAGAAGGATCTGCTTATCCAACTTAAAAGGATACAGAGAGGATATGCTATTTGCAATTGGTCTTGCCCCAGTCTGAACATGGTAATGGTCTGCCCCTGATTACCCTAGTTCTGAAGTGCCTTGATCTTTGAAAGGTTGAGATTTGATGTGCTTTGAGATGTCTTGCCCCTAATTGAGTTGTTGAGAGGTTTGCCCCTGATTGAGCTGCTGAATGATTTGCCCCAGCTTGTGGGTTTGAGGTAGTCTTGCTTCGAGTTGGCACCACTGGAAGTTCAAATTCCTCTTCGATTGCCCCTTGTTGAGATGTCTTGGATGTTTAGCACTGATTTGCAATTAAAATTGCCCATTCATAGATGGTAATCTTAATATAATGCTCATGCAAGTTTTGAAAAAGAGTCGTTTATTCGAGTGTCGTGATAGTGAGACGAATGAACCGTTAGTCTAGACGTTATGCTGATTTTGCTGGTGTGAAAGATATAGCAAAGAGAATGACACCAATGCTGAAGATTAGCAAATATGGGGAGTTAGTTTACCCAACCTTGCGATAGTATACTTTCAGAATAAACATCGGCTCAATTAGGTCTTTCGAGGGTTGTAACGTGGTCTGGTTCGCGGTTTAAGAAACAAAGGATATTAGGCTCAAAGTATGATTTGTACCCACCCCTCCTTCGTGATGATCTCCAGTCCTACGTTCAGTTAATCTTGCACACATTTGTCTTCCAAAAGGGTTGATGGTGTAAGAGTGATGTTTCAAGGTATGCTCGAAATGGCAGTCACCTTATTTTGTTTTTGATGGATGTCAGTGACCATTTGGTTTTGATTTGGTGGTCACTGAGTCTTATTTCATTTTTGTTGAGGATTCGAGGGCCTCTTTTGTTTTTTGATCCCTATCTTTTGCATGGATTGATTTCGCTTTCGAGTCCATCGGGATTGCTTTGATTTTTGCCTAAGTATCCTTTTGAGGTGCTCGACTTGGCAGGCTTTTGATTTTTTTATTTTGGTTTTGTTGGATGATTGTGACTGCCAAGTCATGGTTATTGATGAACAACTGTCATGTCTTGTGGGTTTTGCTTAGTGATTTGAGTGCGTAACTGAACACTACCCTGCCCCAGGTTGAGTGTAAGGGTTTGAATATCTGAAGGAAACTACTACTTCTAGGCTTGAAGTGGTTTACTAGGGATTAACTCCTTGTATCTCCAATGTTTAGGGGGATTGAAACAATGCCTGCACATCATCGGCGGGATTTTGTCCGAAAGCATACGGTTTGCAATTATGGGTATTTCGTTGTCATCATCCTCCCTCCAATCATTGTTAACAACAGTTTGATAAAGAGAGTGAAGTGGAAATAAATGTGTCGGTGTTTTGCAGTAAATGGAAAGAATAAGTGAATACGACATAACTGATTCAAAACATGCATAATCAATACATTAAGAAAACCAAATACGAAATGGCAATGTTCAAAGCATACAGTACTTAAACAAATAAAGACGAAAATACAAGAATGCAAATGATGGGATGGCAACATGACTGCCTTCTTCGGGGAATGAACTTGACTTGACTTGGCTTGGCTTACTGCTGGCACTAGCTTGGCGACGACATAGGGTTTTTGATGACGTTTGGATCCCTCCCATTGAACGTGAGAAACTTTGAGTAGATCATGTCTTGAACCTTGTGTTTGAAAGCTCTGCAGTCCTTGATCGTATGCTCTGGAGCACCCTTATGAAACTCACAATAAGCATTAACATCACAATCTGGGGGGATGATAGTTGGAGGAGCTAGGTCTCTCGGAGTAATGGTCCTCTTCTCCATTAATTGAGCAAAGATCTGAGCATATGACGTCGGTAGGCGATCAAAGTCTCTATCAGCCCTCCTTGTCCTTTGTTGATTAGGTTGACATTGTTGAGCAGCTCTCTGTTATTGATATTGAGGAGGATGCTTATACCCTTGTTGATTGTAGGATTGTTGCTGAGGAACCTATTACTGAGGCATTGGAGCTTGAACAGCTTGAACAGTTGGCTGATAAGGCATTGGACCGTATTGCCCAGCAGCAACATACGGATACTAGAAGTAAGGGATTTAATAAGGCATTGAAGCAGGAGCTTGTTGTTGAGCTTGCCCTTTCTGAGCAGAGACAACATTTGTTTCACCCTCTTTTTTCTTGTATCCATTGAAGGGCTTCTTGGCTTGAGACTGGCTGCTAGATCCTCCTTGGATCTTTCCACTTTTCAGACCTTCTTCAATTCTCTCACCGACAATTACTAAATCATAGAATCCGGCAGAAACATTACCAATCAACTTCTCATAGTATTGGCCTTGCAAAGTACCCATGAAGATGTCAATCAGTTCACGGTCAACAAGAGGTGGATGCACTCTTGCAGCTAACTCTCTCCAGCGTTGCGCGTACTCCTTAAAGGATTCGTTTTCCTTTTAAGCCATACTCTGAAGTTGAGTACGGTTTGGAGCAAGGTCAGTGTTGTACTTGTATTGCTTGACAAATGCATCAGCTAGATCATCCTAAGTGCACACATTGCTATGCTCTAGCTGCATATACCATTTGAGTGATGCCCCAGACAAGCTGTCTTGGAAGCAATGGATCATCAGCTTTTCATCTTTGGCATAGGCAGCCATCTTGCGGCAGTACGTCTTCAGATGAATGTGTGGGCAATTGATGCCTTTGTACTTCGGGAATTCCTGTACCTTGAACTTGGGAGGAATGACAGCATCTGGCACCAAGCACATTTCCAGAGCATTCAAAGAAGTTGAGTTGCGCCCCTCCATGACTCGGAGTTTCTCAACTAGATCGCGACACATTTTGATGGCTTCAAAATCCTGAGCAGCAGTAGGATTGACAATTGGGATAGCAGCATGGTAGTTCTGTACCTCATCATACTGATCTACCAGATTTTCTTCAGCATGAGGAATAGGAATCTGAGTGACAACATGTTGAGTTTGCGGAATAGCTCTAACAACAACTCTAGATGTTGGAAGTGGTTGAGTAGTGGCTCCTTCAATGGCAGGAGTGAAGTTCATTGGTATCCCATAATCGATAGGGTTGGGAACAGGAACTGAGAGCCTTGAGGGTGACCCTTGCACATGCACAATGTTGTTGGCAGCAGCGGCTTCACGCAGTTCTTCTTCTCTTCTGGCCATCATGATGGCTTTAAGAATCTGATCAATCTTTCCCTTTATAGAGTCCAATTATTCTTTGAAGGCGGCTTGCTCTTGTTGAATCTGCTCCATCATATGTCTAGTATTGGCTTGAGTTGCGTATTGGTGTCGAGGAATCAGCTTGATTTACTGGAGAAGGAAGGAAGTTTAAGTGAGATTCTGATGTTGAAATGCAATGCAAGATGCGTAACAGATGCAATGCAATGACATGAGATGCAATGCAAGATGCAAGATCCAGGATCGCAGATCACAGGTTCAAACATTTCTGAAGTTGGCTGTTCACGGGTAGATGACCAAAGTCTCTGAACAAAGAAACCTTATAGGTAGGCTCTATGAGGAAAGTTCTAGATTCTTTACCCATAAATCCACTCACGGGATAGTTTCTACATTGATGGATAAGGTTCCCAGGATAACGAACACTAATCGCATCAACGTCACGCAACAGGCTAGCTGCATTACGACGAGAATGACGACAAGGTCTCCCTTGAGCAGGGTCTTCATGCTAGGCGCACAAGGAGTGAGTCCTTGGAGACTAACACTACACGACCACCAATATAGAACTTGGTTCTAAGAGTGGTTCATAGAGTCACAGACCCTTCATGAATCAAGTCGTGCGACAGGCTAGCTGTGTTACAACAGGATCTACGAAAAGGTCTACTCTAGGGGAGCTTTCATGCTAGGCACGCAAGGAGCGAGTCCTTGGGGACTAACACTACTCGACATCCAATTCTAAACTATGTGTTCCCTCTGCTTTTACCAAAGCTCGGGCGTAGAGCTTTACTCATGATATCATCCCAAGATCCAACAGTCAAACAGGATAATAAGTACATAAGAGAAAGCAATAAGAGAACAAATACGTAAACGAGAAGAAAACAATTAAACGAAGATAACACTTCTCATAAATCGCACTAAGATAGGCTTGACTCTCTCTTGCATGGAGCAAAGTATCCCCAGCAGAGTCGCCAGCTGTCGCACCTCGAAAAAATCGCTTAATCGAAGACATGACCCTCGCGCGAAAGGCGCGGAACTGTTCAACAGAGTCGCCACCGAACTTTATTTATCCCAAAAATAGGGAAAGGAAAATATCGAGAAAACCTTTAAGGAAGGGTAAGAACATGGTCGTCGCAACCACATTCTGGGTTCGGGAGTCGTTTACGTGAGGGGAAGGTACGCGCACCCCCTCATGTCCGTTGTACTCAACGGGAACCTCTTAGTTCGATTTGTGATGAACATTATCTAAGCTTGTTTGTTTTCTTTTCAACGATATATGCGAAAAGGTAAAGTAAAAGGTTTCGATTGCTAAGGGAAATGGGGTGGTTTTAGGATAGGGTGCTCGGCAAGATCATCGCGACCTCGGGCCTACGTATGCTCATTCGGACGAGAATGAGGAATCAGAGCTATCGTAATTCGACTACGGGAAGGGATAGAGGGAATACAGAAAATCGAGGGAAGGTAGCTCGCCAAGATCATCGCAATCTTGTGCCTACGTATCTTTATTCGGACGAGAATAAAGAATCAGAGCAGTCGTAGTTCGTGGTACGCCCACGGAAAGAATGGGGTTAGTGTTTGAATTTTAGGAGATGAAAGATTGAAAGACATACAACCCAAGGGGCATGCCTCGAGAGCAGTCACTCAAGAATCCAAGGAATGCTAGACTCCAAGAACTCATTTCTTTCGTGAGTCGATTGCGAAAATGTTTGATAATGGTTAAGTGTTTTAAGACGAAAGGGTGAATGAATAACAACCCAAGGGCATGCCTTAAGAGCCATTCATTAGAAGATCCAAGGAATGCTAGATTCCAAGAATCTCCTCCTTTCGTCGGTTGATTAAGAAGGCGCTTGAAAAAGATCGAATCAGATTGGTTGAGAAAAGAGGTGAGGATCGATACTAGTTCCTAGGGGTGCCCATAGTAACAAAACCTACGAAATGTGCAAGTGTGCATTTGACGACGAGGCAAAAGGCACTCAACTTACGAGAATATTTTGAAGAGTGGCTCGACGACGAGTCGAGAATTGGTTTGGAAATGGTTTGATTTGTTAAGTGTTTTAGAGAGAATGACGATTATTCGATAAACGAGACGTCGACCTCGCAACCAATTAATCGGGGCATTATTGGGATGCTAGATCCCAACGACACCTTTTTCATTCGATTGATATATGAAATATTGTTTGTTGGACGACGAAAGTACCACGTGGAATGCTAGACTCCAATGGCATTTCTTTGTCCAAATAGTTAAGACGAGTGTTTTAGGAGCGAAAGGTCGAATGATCACCACCTAAGGCGTGCGCTTCAATAGCGGTCACTCAAGAACCCAAGAAGTGCTAGACCTCAAGAGCTCAATTCTTTCGCGATTTAATTAAAAAAACAATTTGAATATGTGCGTTAGGTGGTTTTAATCGAAAATTAAATGCTTAGGCGTTTCCATAATTGTTAGTGTGCTTGATTAAAATATGAAAAAAAAGAAATGGTTAGATAAACATGATATGAATATGATATGGACAATATGATAAGAATATGAATAATATAATCGAGATAATATGAACAAGGTATAATATTGACATAACATAAAATTGGTCTCGTCTTAATCGGAATTTAATCGAGAAATCGATAATCAACGATTTTTTACTTTCATTGACCAAAAGTGAAAATAAAAGAATATAAATCGAAATAGACATAAAAATCGGAAAACTAAGAAAGGTCTCATCTTTACTAAGATTTTAAATCGAAAAATCGATAATCTTTAGTATTTGATTTTCATTGACCCAAAAATGAATAAAAATGAAATAAAAATAATAGAAATGAAATAAAATCGAAAATGACAAGAAAAATAATAAAGGTCTCACCTTTATCAAGATTTAAAATCGAAAAATCGAAAAATCTTGATATTTTGGTTTTTATTGACCCAAGATGAAAAATAATGAAAAAGATAATAAGAAATGAAATAAAAAATAAAAAAAAATAAGAAAAAGAATAAAAGTCTCACCTTTATCAAGATTTAAAATCGAAAAATCGAAAAATCTTGATATTTTGGTTTTCATTGACCCAAAAAGTTGAAAGAAAAATTAAAGTAGCCTCATATAAATCAAGATTTTGAATCAATTTGCAAAAATCAACTAAATCAAGATTGTTGTCATATCATTGGCCCAAAAATAAAATCGAAAATAAATTAAGATCGAAATTGGGGTGCGCTGGATAAATTAAAAAACAAATTGAAAATAAAACAAAGGGAATTGGGGTGCGCTGGATAACAGGGTGTGTGTAATGGAATCACCTGGGCTTAAATCAAAGCCCATCATCCAACAAAACAAAATGGGTGAAAAAAAAAACAAAAAAAAAAGAAGAGAAATGGTGGTGATTGATCGGCCCATCCATAACCAGCAAGACAAACACGATGGTCTTTACCCTATAACAACATGACCTAACAGAGCAACATTAGCAAGAAAAACGGCCATGGACGCTTCTGGGCAGATGAATCGATTACAAACCCAACCTTTTTTCTTTTTAAAATAAAATTATAAAATAGAAAAAAACAATTCGCTCAGAAGCAAGCTTCGTCATCGCGTGAAACAACATCAGAAAAGTGAAAAACTCAGTGAAAAGAACAACATCACCGAATCCACGGTGACGAAAAAGAAAAATTGAATCTCAACCTTCTGTAAATCTCACACGATTTCAATCCAGTTCCAGGTTTGTTCACGATTCACATTTGGTTTCATGGTTCTCAATCTCTCTTCATCTTTCTTTCAATTCTGTTTCTGGTTTTTGGGAATTTGGTTTGTCGAAAGTTGAAGGTTTTGTGTTTGCGATTTATGGAGTGTGTTGGTGTTGTTGTTATCGTGGTTAGGGGTGATGGTGTGTGGATTGATGTTCGGTTGTTGTATGAGTGTTATGTGTCGATTTGAAGGTGGTGTATGAATGAGTTGGTGAAGGTTTGTTGGGAGAGAAAATGGTTGAGAGTTTCAAACAAAGTTGAGGGAGAATGAAAGGTCTGATGAAGATGGGTGATTTGTTGTTGTGAATTTTGGAGTAACAGATTGAAGAAAGTGAAGGAGTCAGGTTTTGTCGTTGAAGAATGGTGAGAAGTTTTTGGGAGAGGTTCTTCTTTTGAGTGGTTGAGGTGGTTTTTGGATAGAAGATCTGCCCCGTCCAAAAATGAAGGGGTCCCCTCTATAACGTTCCTCTTCTCCCCTTTTATCACCAAAAGCCACTTGTTTTTAAGTTTGAGTCTGTCTTGTATTGTTTGTATTGTCACTTTCACTGCAGATCGTTTGTCTTTGTTGTGTAATTGTTGGAGTGTTGTGGCTATGTAGGTTTTGCTGGTATGGTTCGATGTTGCAGGCTTGGCGGTACAACTTCGGTTCGTCTGTCGCTGTTTTGTAGCGCAGGTCGGTACAATTTTGTGGCAGATGGCTTTGTTTCACTGCGTATGGCTTGTAGTATCGCTTTCAAGCTGCTTGCAGTATGTCGTTCGGAGCAGTTCTTGGCTTGTTGTGAAGTATTGGAATGGAAAGTCCTGTATGCTTTTCACATTGCAGAATTTGTAGTTTTTTTTTGTTTATGCTTCATGGGCTCATAATGGATGGGCTTTATTGTGGACTTTTTGATGGACTTTGGATTATGACATTATTTGTAACATAGAAATGTATTTGGTTTTAGAAACTTAGAACTAGATGTTGAAATATGGATTGTAATGGATAATGGCTATAAAGAGTGGTTATTTGGTTATTGGTAAAATGGATAATAGATTTATGGATTAAAAGAAAGATTAATGGATAATGGATATGGTTAAAAATTGGAAATGGATAAAGGATGGTTAATGGGTTTATAAAATGGATATGGATAAATATATGTTGAAATGGATATTTAATTAGATGAATGATAAAAAAGGTTAAAAACTAGATATGACTACAAAATAAAAATGGATAATAAGTAAAAAGAGAGATGAAGTTTAAGACAACATTTTTTTTGAATTTTTTGAGTAAGAATTAGTGGATGGATAGTACAAATGAAAAATATTACAGGTAGGACAAATTTGGGGTATTACACTCACTCAACAACCTGAGTGATCTAGCCTATTTATAGACAAACTAGCTAACTTGCATTACAAGCTAACTAAACAATTGGATCCTTAACATAAGGCCCAATTTGACATAATAAGTCAATAATATATTTCGACATTACATACTAGAACTAGCTTCGATCACAATATGCAACCCTTTAACATCCGCATGTGACCCAGCTTCGACTTCATGCTCGTCTCTTGTCAAAACACATGAAAGTTATTCCTCGACAGAGCTAGAGTTCTACCCAGAATCTCACAAATCTCCACCTTAGATCTAACTCTACAAACAACAAGGAATAAACTATCTTTCATCATGCATCTTTATCAACTGCATACAGTGGAAAAACTTGCAACTCGACAATGTCTTGGTGATCATATCAGCAGCATTGTCATCAGTCGAAACCTTCAACAACAAGGAATAAACTAGCTTTCATAATTCAACTTTATCTCTCTGACAAAGTGTAACCTCACATCGATGTGCTTTGTTCGCTCATCATAGGCTGAGTTCTTCGACATGTGTATTGCACTTTGACTATCACATTTAACAGATACTTCGACCTTGAAATTTTAGCTTCTTTGCAAAACCTTCAAGCCACAATGCTTATTTCACAGCTTCAATGAGGGCAATATATTCTGCTTCAGTGGTTGATAAGGCAACAACCTTCTGAAGCGTTGCTTTCCAACTGATTGTTGTGTCGAACATAGTGAACACATATCAAGAAATAGACTTTCTGGAATCTACACAACCTGCATAATCAGAGTCGACAAACCCTTCGATTTCGACTTTGCTATCATCACCACAGGCTCCACCATAAATTAGGACTCTTTTCAGAGACCCATTTATGTACCTGAAAATCCACTTCAAAGCTTGCCAGTGCGCCTTTCCAGGATTGGCCATATACCCGCTTACAAGGCTCACACCATACGATATGTCTGGCCTCGTACATACCATAACATGCATAAAAAAACCTACCACACTAGCATATGGGATGTTACTCATATAGATTCTTTCAGCTTCACTACTCGAACTTTGAGTAGTACTAAGCTTAAACTGAGGATTTGTTGGAGTCACAACAGGCTTTGAATTTAACATACCAAACTTGTCTAGAAGCTTTCGTAAGTATGTCTCTTGAGATAAGCACAACTTCAACTACTTTCTATCTCTACGGGTGTCAATCCCAGGAATCCTGGTGGCAGCTCCCAGATCCTTCATTTCGAACTCCTTACAGAGTTCAACATTCAACTCCATTACATCCTCGACACTATTGCTAGCTATAAGGATATCATCCACATATAACAACAAAATAACAAGTGAATTTCCAGGTCGAAATTTGAAGTAAACACAATGGTCGAACTGGCTCTTAGTGAAACCAATGTGAGCCATGAACTTGTCGAATCTCTTGTTCCACTATCGAGGAGATTGTTTCAGGAAATACAAAGACCTATTTAGCTTGCACACATAATATTTCTTATCCTTTTCTGCATACCCTTCAGGTTGACGCATCAGGATAATTTCGTCTAGGTCACCATACAGAAATGATGTCTTCACATCCATTTGCTTAAGTTCCAAGTCAAACTTCTCCACCATGGCCAACAACATTCTAATGGATCTATGCTTTACAAAAGGCAAGAACACATCATTGAAGTCGACACCTTCTTTTTGAGTGAACCCCCTAGAAACCAGCCTTGCCTTAAAGCGCTTCGACATCACTCATTCGATTCCTTCCTTGACCTTGAAAATCCACTTACAATTGACTAACCTTGCTCCTACAGGTTTCTCAATCAGCTCCCAAGTGTTATTATCATGAAGAGATTTCATCTCGTCATCTATGGCTTTTCGCCATTCAGTCTCGTTTCAACTCCTCATAGCTTCCTTGTAGTCTCTAGGTTCTTTCTCAAGTACCTTACTTGTAGAGATTAAGGCAAAAGCTATAAGATCTGCATAACCAAGTCTCTGAGGTGGCCTGATGACTCTTCTCGATCTATCTCTTTCTAGTAGGTAGTAATCATCAGTTTCCTCAGTCTTTTCAGCATCTTGCTCTTCTTCTTCGACTTTATCTGGCTTATGCACTTCAGCATCACTATGTTCCACCTCAACAGGAATCTCTACCTATTCCAGCTCCTCTTTAGAGATTTCTGCACTTCGACTAGCATCAACAGTTATCTTGAACGCCATCTCGACTTCATTGAAAACTACATCATGACTTGTGATACATCTTTTGTGACATGGTTCTAGGTACCACAACCTATAACCTTTGACTCCCTCCAGATATACAAAGAACATGCATCTCAGAGCTCTAGGTTCGACCATGTCTAGCCTAATATGAGCATAGGCCAAACAACCAAATACTCCCAGTTTATTGAGATCTGGTGGTTGACCCGACCAAACTTCTTCAAGTGTCTTCATTCCAAAGGCAGTCGAGGGACATCTATTTATCAGATAAGCTGCTGTCGAAATAGCCTCTGCCCAAAACACATTCTTTAATCTAGCACTAACCAGCATGCATCTAACCCTTTCAAGGTTTGTTCGATTAAATCTCTCAGCTAAGCCATTTTGTTGAGGAGTACCTGCTATAGTCTTATGCCTTGCAATTCCAGACTTAACACAATAACTGTCAAATTGCAGAACTCAAGGCCATTGTCGGTTGTCAACCTCTTAACCTTTCTGCCAGTTTGAGTTTCAACCAGAACCTTCCAACTTTTGAAATTCTCAAAAGTTTCATCCTTAGTCTTCTGAATGAATACCCATAATTTTCTGGAATAGTCATCAACTATGGATAGAAAATACCTTGCACCAGCATGTGAAGGATTCCTTGCAGGCCCCCAAAGATCAACATGGATGTAATCAAGGGATCCATGTGTTCTTTGTTTACCTTTGTTAAACTTCGCCCTACAGAATTTTCCAAATACACAAGGTTCACAAAACTCCAACTTCTCGACTTTGTCACCACCTAACAGGTTTTGTTTCTCCAATTCAACCAGGCCTCTTTCGCTGACATGGCCCAATCTCATGTTCCATAATTCTGTCTTCAACACAGGTTTCGTGGATGCAACATTTTTCAAACCACTTACAACCTCAGCCTCAAGGGTATACAAGACATATTTCTTCACGCCTCTCAAGACTTCCTTCGACCCCTTCATGACTTTCAGGATACCTTGCTCTCCTTTGAAGACATATCTTTTCTTGTCAAATTCACCAATAGAAATTAAATTCCTCTTAAGGTCAGGTACATACCTAACCCCAGTCAATAGCGTTATTGACTCATCATGGATCTTGAATCTTACAGATCTAATACCTGCAATCTTACAAGCTTTATTGTTTCCCAGTAGCACTGATCCACCATCTTAATCACATAATTCTTCAAACACATTCTTGTTTGGAGTCATATGCCAAGTACATCCAGAATCCATAATCCACTCTTTGCAAGAGTTGCTGATCGACACCACAAGGACATCAAATTATTCATAATCATCTTGCACAATAGTTGCATTGGCATTGTCCTTACCTTCATGATTATTTAGGCGCTCAGGACACATCTTTCTTGTGTGACCCTCCTTCTTATAGTGATAAAATCAAATACTAGATGCCTCATCGCTATAAGACTTTTGCTGACTTTTACCTTTCTTCTTGTCGAACTTACTATCCTTTCGCAAGAATTTTACCTTAACGGCCAAACCTTCACCAACCGTCAAAGGTTTATGCTCCTTTCGTTCATTCAAGTCCTTAGAATACAAGGCCGATTGAACTTCTTCAAAGCTCATGGACTCTCTTCCATACAAGAGGGTTTCTTTGAAGTGAGCATGTGTTTTGCGCAAAGTGCACAACAACAACAGTGCTTGATCTTCATCATCGATCTTCACATCAATATTTTCAAGATCAAGAATCAGCTTGTTGAACATATCCAACTGCTCAGCCAACACTTTGTCTTCACTCATCTTGAATGAATACAAAGTTTGCTTCAGGTAGAGTCAATTCACCAAGGATTTTTTCATATACAATCCTTCGAGTTTCAGTCAAACACCAGCTGCCGTCGTCTCCATCGAGACCTGCCTGAGAACTTTATCACCAAGACTCAGAACAATTGCGTTGTGGGCTTTCTCGATCATAGTTATCTTTTCCTTCTCCGTCAATGCAGCATCCATGGCATTTCCCCCCTTTAATGCTTCTAGCAAACCCTGTTGAACAAGAAGAGCTCACATCTCCAAACGCCATAAACCGAAATCATTAACTCTGGTGAACTTCTCAATTTCAAACTTTGTTGACGACATCTTCTCCACGCTCATCGCACTAGTTTGTTGTGATCACAAACGATACCTTTTAACAAATAAAGATTGAGAAACAGAGTTCTTGGGTGAACAATGAAAACGGTTAGAACAAAGAGAGAAATAAGAAAGGATAAAGAAGAAAGAAGAAGAAGGATTAGGGCAAATTGTTTACCATTCACTTTCTCATAAGGGTTTACAAATGATTACAAATGAATGTCACAATTGGCCTCACTCAACAACCTGTGTAATCTAACCTATTTATAGACTAACTAGCTAACTTACGTTACAAGCTAACTAAACAATTAGATTCTTAACATAAGGCCTAATTTGACATAATAAGTTAACAATATATTTCGATATTACATACTAGAATTAACTTCGATTACAGTATGCAATCCTTTGACATCAACATGTGACCCAACTTCGACTTCATGTTTGTCTCCTGTCGAAACACATGAAAGTTATTCTTCGACAAAGATAAAGTTCGACCCAAAATCTCTCATCTCCTTTGTATACGGCCCTTCACCACCATGACTATGTTGTGGGTACAAAAATCCCACACCATCTCCGTGTTTGTGAAATTCTGACCACTTCCCCTGCAATTTTCTTCTCATATTAAAATTAACACTGCCATGTTCTATTAATCTAAATCAAGATGAATTTGTTCTTATATTAAGTCGAAAAGATTTGAGACTATGTCAACTTATTCAATAAAAATATGTATCGATAGACATGTATTTTACGTGCTCATGTGGTATATTGTTAGAATGACCCTAACAAAGAGAAATATATATTTTTTCTTCCAAGATGTCCATTTTAACAAGTACTCGGGAAATTGAAGTTTGTGACTATTTATGGCTCCCCTGGTGCAAGATTATATTAACTTTGTTGTGAAAAACGATGTCTTTAAGCAAAGTATAAAACGGTTTCTTGATGATCAAGAACCAAAACAAGGGTTAGGGTTTAACGAAAAAGAAATCAAGAAGAAGAAGAATAGAACAACAATGATTGGGCAAATAAAATTCTATTTACTATTCACTTTCTCATTAAAATCACAAATGATTACAAGTGAATATCACAATTTGCCACACTCAACAAACTGAGTGTACTAGCCTATTTATAGACGAACTAGGGAACTTGCAGCCCAAGAAACCTAAACAATTGGATCCTTAACACAAGGCCCAATTCGACAGAAAAAATATTTCGACACTACAAACTGGAACAGACTTCGACTACAATTTGTAACAATCAGGCATCAGCATGTGAACAAGCTTCGACTGCATGCTTGCCTCATGTCGAAATACACATGAAAGCTTCTCCTTCGACACAGCATGAGTTCGACCCAAATCTCACAAATCTCCACCTTGGATCTAACTCAGCAATAAGAGAATCAACTAGCTTTTATCATGCAGCTTTATCAACTGCATACAGTGGAAGAACTTACAACTTGGCAGCGTCTTGGTGATCATATCAGCAACATTGTCTTCAGTCGAAACCTTCAGCACTTGGACTTCACCACGCTCGATTATCTCTCTGACAAAGTGTAGCCTCACATCGATGTGCTTAGTTCGCTCATGATAGGCTGAATTCTTCGACAGGTGTATTGCACTTTGACTATCACATTTAACAGTAATACTTCGACCTTGAAGTTTCAGCTCCTTTGCAAAACCTTCAAGCCACAATGCTTCCTTCACAGCTTCAGTGAGGGCAATATATTCAGCTTCAGTGGTTGATAAGGCAACAACCTTCTGAAGCCTTGCTTTCCAACTGATTGTTGTGCCAAACATTGTGAAAACATATCCAGAAATAGACTTTCTGGAATCCATACAACCTGCATAATCAGAGTCAACAAATCCTTCGATTTCGACTATGCTATCACCCTCACAGGCTCCACCATAAATCAAGACTCTTTTCAGAGACCCATTTATGCACCTGAGAATCCACTTTACAGCTTGCCAGTGTGCCTTTCCAGGATTGGCCATATACCTGCTCACAAGGCTCACTCCATATGCTATGTCTGGCCTTGTACAAACCATAACATACATCAAAGAACCCACTACACTAGCATATAAGATGCTATTCATATAGATTCTTTCAGCTTCAGTACTCGGACTTTGAGTAGTACTAAGCTTAAATTGAGGATTTGTAGGTGTTACAACAGACTTTGAATTCGACATACCAAACTTGTTGAGAAGCTTCCGTAGGTATGTCTCTTGAGATAAGCACAATTCGACTGCTTTCTATCTCTCCGGATGTCAATCCCAAGAATCCTGGCTGCAGCTCCCAGATCCTTCATCTCGAACTCCTTACTGAGTTCAGCCTTCACCTTCGTTACATCCTCAACACTGTTGCTAGCTATGAGGATATCATCAACATACAGCAGCAACATAACAAGTGAGTTTCCAGGTCAAAATCTGAAGTAAACACAGTGATCGAACTGACTTCTAGTGAAACCAATGTGTGCCATGAACTTGTCGAATCTCCTGTTCCACTGTCGAGGAGATTGTTTCAGGCTATACAAAGACCTATTCAGCTTGCACACATAATCTTCTTTACCTTTTTCTGCATACCCTTCAGGTTGACGCATCAGGATCGTTTCATCTAGATCACCATACAGAAATGCTGTCTTCACATCCATTTGCTCAAGTTCCAAGTCGAACTTTGCCACCATGGCCAACAGCATTCGAATGGATCTATGCTTTACAACAGGTGAGAACACATCATTGAAGTCGACACCTTTTTTCTGAGTGAACCCCTTAGCAACCAGCCTCGCCTTAAAGCGCTTCGACATCACTCCTTCGATTCCTTCCTTGACCTTGAAAATCCACTTACAACTGACTAACCTTGCTCCTGCAGGTTTCTCAATTAGCTCCCAAGTGTTATTATCATGAAGAGATTTCATCTCGTCATTCATGGCTTTTCGCCATTCAGTCTTGTCTCGACTCCTTATAGCTTCCTTGTAATCTCTAGGTTCTTCGTCAAGTACCTCACTTGCAGAGATTAAGCCAAAAGCTATAAAATCTGCATAACCAAGTCTCTGAGGTGGCTTAATGACTCTTCTCGACCTATCTCTTGCCAGTAGGTAGTCATCAACAGTTTCCTCAGCCTCTTCAGCATCTTGCTCTTCGACTTCATCAGGGCTATGCACTTCAGCATCACTATGCTCCACCTCAACAGACATCTCTACCTGTTCCAGCTCCTCTTCAGATATTTCTGCATTTCGACCAACATCACCAGTTTTCTTGAAAGCCATTTCGACCTCATTGAAAACTACATCATGACTTGTGATACATCTTCTGTGACCTGGTTCTAGGCACCACAACCTATAACCCTTGACTCCCTCAGGATATCCAAGGAACATGCATCTCAGAGCTCTAGGTTCGACCTTGTCTTGCCTAATATGAGCATATGCTAAACAACCAAATACTCTCAGTTTATCGAGATCTGGTGGATGACCTGACCAAACTTCTTCAGGTGTCTTCAGTCCCAGCGCAGTCGAGGGACATCTATTTATCAGATAAGCTGGTGTCGAAACAGCCTCTGCCCAAAACACCTTCTTCAATCAGTACTAACCAACATACATCTAACCCTTTCAAGGATTGTTCGATTGAATCTCTCAGCTAAGCCATTTTGTTGAGGAGTACCTGCTACAGTCTTATGCCTTGCAATCTCAGACTCAACACAGTAATTGTCGAACGCTTCGTTGCAGAATTCAAGGCCATTGTCGGTTCACAACCTCTTAACCTTTCTGCCAGTTTGAGTTTCGACCAGAACCTTCCAACTTTTGAAATTCTCAAAAGTTTCATCCTTCGTCTTCTGAATGAATAACCATAGCTTTTTGGAATAGTCATCAATGATGGATAGAAAATACCTTGCACCTGAGTGTGAAGGATTTCTTGCAGGCCCTCAAAGATCAGCATGAATGTAATCAAGGGATCCATGTGTTCTTTGCTTGCCTTTGTTGAACTTCGCCCTACAGGATTTACCAAATACACAAGATTCACAAAACTCCAGCTTTTTGACTTTGTCACCAACTAGCAGGCTCTGCTTCCCCAATTCGACCAGGCCTCTTTCGTTGACATGGCCCAATCTCATGTGCCATAACTCTGTCTTCGGCACAGGTCTCGTGGATACAACATTTGTCGAACCACTTACAACCTCAGCCTCAAGGGTATACAATCCTTGTTTCTTCACGCCTCTCAAGACTTCCTTCGACCCCTTCATGACTTTCAGGATACCTTGCTCTCCTTTGAAGACATATCCTTTTTTGTCGAATTCACCAAGAGAAATTAAATTCCTCTTAAGGTCAGGTACAAACCTAACCCCAGTTAATGACCGTATTGACTCATTATGGAGCTTGAATCTAACAGATCCAATACCTGCAATCTTGCAAGCTTTATTGTTCCCCAGCAGCACTGATCCTCCATCTTGATCACATAATTCTTCAAACACATTCTTGTTTGGAGTCATATGCCAAGTACATCCAGAATCCATAATCCACTCTTTGCAAGAGTTACTGCTCGACACCACAAGGACATCAGATGATTCATAACCATCTTGCACAATAACTGCATTCCCATTGTCCTTACCTTCATGATTATTCAGGTGCTCAGGGCACACCTTTCTTGTGTGACCCTCCTTCTTACAGTGATAACATTTGATACCAAACATATCACCACCATAAGACTTCTGCTGAACTTTTCCTTTCTTCTTTTCAAACCTACCATCTTTCTTCGACGATCTTCCTTTCACGGATAACCCTTCGCCAACTGATGAAGGTTTCTGCCCCTTTCTTTCGTTCAAGTCATTCGAATACAAGACTGCTTGAACTTCTTCAAAGGTCAGTGACTCTCTTCCATACAAGAGAGTTTCTTTGAAGTGAGCATGCAATATGGGCAAAGCACACAACAACAACAGCGCTTGATCTTCATCATCGATCTTCACATCAATATTTTCAAGATCAAGAATCAGCTTGTTGAACATATCCAACTGCTCAGCCAAAGCTTTGTCTTCACTCATCTTGAATGAATACAGAGCTTGCTTCAGGTACAAACGATTTACCAACGATTTGGTCATGTACAAGCTTTCAAGCTTCACCCATAATCCCGACGCCGTCGTCTCCTTTGATACCTGCCGAAGAACCTTATCACCAAGGCTCAACAATATCGCGCTGTGTGTTTTCTCGATCATGGCCGTCTTTTCTCTTTCAGTTAACGCAACATCCATGGCTGCCAATCCCTTCAACGCTTCCAAACAACCCTGCTGTACCAGTAGTGCTTTCATTTTCAAGCGCCACAGACCGAAATCGTTCACTCCGGTGAACTTTTCAATCTCATACTTTTTTGAAGACATCTTCTCCACGCTCACTGCACCAATTTGTTGTGAAAAACGACGTCTTTAAGCAAAGTATAAAACGGTTTCTTGATGATCAAGAACCAAAACAAGGGTTAGGGTTTAACGGAAAAGAAAGCAAGAAGAAGAAGAATAGAACAACAATGATTGGGCAACTAAAATTCTGTTTACTATTCACTTTCTCATTAAAATCACAAATGATTACAAGTGAATATCACAATTTGCCACACTCAACAAACTGAGTGTACTAGCCTATTTATAGACTAACTAGGTAACTTGCAGCCCAAGAAACCTAAACAATTGGATCCTTAACACAAGATTCAATTCGACAGAAAAAATATTTCGACACTACAAACTGAAATAGACTTCGACTACAATTTGTAACAATCAGACATCAGCATGTGAACAAGCTTCGACCACATGCTTGCCTCCTGTCGAAATACACATGAAAACTTCTCCTTCGACACAGTATGAGTTCGACCAAAATCTCACAAACTTAAAATTAACTAATGAACAATATCAATAAGTGTAAACTTACTTTTTTTTCTCGCATTGGGTACATGTGGTATGAATTTCTTGTATTGGCATTTCACCATTCTAAGGATTAAATGGCATAATAGCAAGTCTTGTTGCAATGTCTTTTGTATCACCATTTTTTTTATTTGGATATGATTTTATACAAGTCCTATCTTATAAACCTATGGATTGTGTTTGACCTTCTCCACTTGGTTGATTAGCTTCACATGGTCAGAGGTCCATAAATTTTTAAAATTACTCTTTTCGCCTCGTTCAATAATATTATCTGGACAAACATATAAATGCAGAATATGATATACTATCTGGACTAACATATAAGTGTAAAATATGATGTCTAAATATAATCATTCATAAGTTAAAGATTTTTCCAGCTAGTATTATTCGAACAAATACTACAAAAGAAACTTGTAAACTGTGACCGTTTAAATGTCAACATTACTGTGTTTTCGACTGACACAATTCTAAAAATTGAATTTGTTCGGATAGTATTATATTGACAACATATAAGATACATCTAATTTTTACTATCTAGACGAAGTAAAAAATCATTTAAAAATTTTATAGAATTTGAGATGTAATTAATAAGTGTATTTGTGGTGCGGTATGAACGGTTTTGATACTAAAAATCATCCGAATTCTAAGAGAAAAAAAGTGAGATTTAATTTGATTTGATTTGGTTGACTTTTAAAAATAAAGCCAACCAAACCATTGCAATTCAGTTCAATTAATTTGGCTTTTAACAAAAATAATTATTGAGTCATACATACATATATAAATGGACAACATAACTTTATGTTGGATTTAATTGATATGTACTGACAGTGTAAAATAGTTTTACACTGTCATCCAATAAAAAATCAACAGTCTGCCATATCCTTAATTTTTTTAAAAAAAATATTAGTGTGATGTGGCGGAATTTATGGTCGTCATTGGTTGACAGTGTAAAAATAATTTATACTGTCAGTGTATCACCTATTTTCTCTTTTATGTTTAGTCATTTATACATTATCAAATAACATCAAAACTCATTATATTTGGACAACAACTTCACATTTAATATGCAAAAATCAAATTAGATAAAATTAGAATAATAAACATAAAATAATTTCAAAAACATTAGAGGAGATGAAAGATTAGTGAAAATGAAAAAGCAAGAACAAAAGATAGGAAAGATTAGAGAAGAAGATGTACGATAAAAACGAAATTGAAAGAGAGAACAATAACATAAAAATGAGAAGATGGAAATGAAATAATATAATAGCATAAAGATTAGAGAAGAAGAGTCTAGATATATTTGGTGAAAAATGTTAAGAAAGATTTGAGAAGGTTGAAACTGAAATCCTAATAAGTAGGGGTGTTCAAATCCAAACCAATCCAAATAAAAACCGCTAATCGATCCAAAAAAATTGAAAACCGCAAAAAACTGAAAATTATTGGATGTGTTTGGATGTCATTTTATAAAAACCGATCAGTTCGGATCGAATTTCGGATTGATTTTTCAAAACCGATCCAAACCAAACCGAACCGCATGTATATATTTTTATACTTATTGATTTTTTATTAGTATAATACCTTGTGTTAATTTATTATTAGTTGATACCTTTTTTTTTTATAAAATACTATTTATTAGTTTGATTTAATCTATTAATTTTTATTATTTCAATCATAACTGATTATTATCATTTTATAATATTAACTTTTAACAAAGTATATGTTATATATTATATCAAATTTATTATTTATTAGTGTGTTTATAATATTAATAAAATTATAATTTGTAATTTGGATATCCAAAAAACCGATCCAAATCAAACCGCAAGAAATTGGATCGGATCAGATTGGATTTTTTTTAACCAATCATCCAAAACCGAACCAAACCGCAAGTAAATATATTTTGGATCAGATGACATTTTGCTACAAAACCAATCCAAATCGAACCGTGAACACCCATACTAATAAGTGTGAGTAAAAGAAAATAGTTCGTAATTATAAGACTAAAACCTAATAGGTTTAAGTTTGTATTGGAGGCTAGTTAACTGAAATGTGAATTGTAATATAATATAGTTTGATTCTGTTTGGTTTAATTTGTAAAATACAAACCGCAAATCAACCGGAACTGCTAAATTTTGTTAAAATATGACTCAAACACGTCTTAATTAAATACATTTTTTTTTCTTCCAATTTTCAATTTAATTTAGTTTGATTTATGAAACATCCCTATAATATACATCTCTCTACTTCTTCACTCATTTTACATAAGGAAATTTTTTAAGTAATATTTGAATTTTTTTTGAGATACTAATATTTGAATTTTTTTTAGATACTAATATTTGAATTGTTTTTGTTTTTGAGATTTATCATTCTGAATTTCTCATTATACCCCCAAAAGTCCCGGACCCAAATAAATAGAGCTTACACCCCTCCATCTTTTTCCTCCAGAAGAATCAAGCAGAAATCTTCAAATTCACATTCAGAAATCTCACAACTCCTTTGGTTCCTCAATTTCGCACTCTGGTCTCAATCAAATTCAATGGTAACTGCCAACACTCTCTTCTCTTCTATTGTATTCTATCGCTCTCTTCTCTCATGTTATACTTAATCTCTTCTTCTAACCCACTCTTTCTTTGATTTCTGTTTTCAGTCGGTTACTTTGCACACAAACCTAGGTGATATCAAATGCGAAATCTTCTGCGACGAAGTCCCTAAAACCTCTGAGGTACTTCTTTCACTTCCCCGCTTTTCTCATATTCAATTCATTGTAAAATCAATTTCAATTCAATTATTGCTATGATGATGAAAATTTGATTCACGCTTTGGAAAATAGGTCTTTTGATTCGCGAAACCACTGCATAAAATAATGATTTGATAACTATGTTTGGTTAAACTAAGATAATGATTATGAACTTAGACTGTGTGTATGATTTTGAGTGAATTGATTATGTAAAATTGATTAGGGTTAAAAGTGCTTTGACTGTAAAGTTAATTTATGCTTGGATAACTTTATGCAAAATTGAGTTGAAGCGTCGAGTAGAATCAATTTTGGAGGTAGAATCAATTCTACCTTAGAAACCAAACACTTCAAAATCATTCCAAAATCAATTCTACAGCTTTAGATTTGCTTTTGGTTTTTTCAAAAGCTAAACCTAACAGATCATCTTTTATGCAAATTTACCTCAAGTTAAAGAATGTCATTCTTTCCCTTTTCTGATGTTTTCATTGGTTCTTCTATGTTGAAGGGTGTTGTAATGTAACTAACAATTCATTTTTCATGTGTAAATGCTTGTAACTCCAGAACTTTTTAGCGCTGTGTGCGAGTGGTTACTATGATGGGACTATATTTCACCGCAATATTAAAGGTTTTATGATTCAAGGTGGAGACCCAACTGGTACCGGTAAAGGAGGGACTAGTATATGGGGCAAGAAATTCAATGATGAGATAAGGGAATCTTTGAAGGTGAGTTCTTCTGTGTGCTATTTACTATGAATTATGAAACCATGATTTTGGGTTGTATTTGTTAGGCTTGTTAGAGCAGGGAAAAATATACTGTATGGATTTTTATGTTTGGTGCATTTTAAAAAACAAATGAACCATGGCGTGTTGCGAAATAGAGGCTATAGCATTGTGGTATTAGGAATTTGAACGCACCACTATTGTTCCACAATATGCTATTTAGTACAAAATGTTGTCAAATAGCAGCTATAGTTGCACTATAGTACTCTAGTAACTAGCGTAGTGGAATTCGAAAAAGTCGCTATTTGACCTGCGATGGACAGCAGTTGATGTGGGTTTAACAAAGTATATTTGCTTCCACTGAAAAAATGGTTGGAATAAACTAAAACAGAACAATTCCATTAGTGAAGTGCTACCTTTGGCAGTCTGTTCTACTTTTTAATCAATGCCAATATCAGAAGTATGAAATCTGGGTCTATACACATAGTTGCTTTTGGATAAACTACTGTTATCAAGATAATCCATATGAAAAACACCTCTGCATTCAAAATGACATTTTAAATTACTTCAAGCTATTTCATAATTAAGAGTTTTTCTAAAACTAAAATTTCAAAAGTACTCAAAGAATTCTCTTATTCGCAATAGTTAACTCTGTTATTTCACCTCTTAACTTTGTAAATTTACGAGATTTTATCATTTTTTTAAAATATCTATTTTGACAAACCTAGTGGGATTTCCCTACTCTATCAAATGAAAAATGACTTTCCAAATTTCAACACTTAATTATCTGGTAAAAGGTCAAATTTTCTGTGATTGAAATATAGTTATCTTACAGTAGTTATATTTATGTATCTTTTTGTGATCATTTTTGGTTTATGGTGTGGACCAGCAGAAGCCTAATGGGACGTTACTTGTGACGTGCTTTATGGAGCAATTACATACATTTTTCTTTATCTGATTATTGTGGTAGTTAATAGGTTGCTCTATTGTGTGTTCCAGCATAATGCAAGGGGAATGTTGTCAATGGCTAATAGTGGTCCAAATACTAATGGAAGTCAGTTCTTCATAAGTTATGCAAAGCAACCACATTTGAATGGACTATACACTGTATTTGGAAGAGTAATTCATGGATTTGAAGTTCTTGATCTCATGGAAAAGGTATCTCTTAATCTTCTGCTGACATTGCATTTGTGTGCATTTTGTTGCTACCATATACACTTAAATGCCCCATCTAGAATTCACACGTAATATGCACACTTACTAAACATATGAGAAAAGAATAAGTGATATACTTTTTTTTATTGTGCAGACTCCTACCGGGGCACAAGATCGACCACTAGCAGAGATAAGGCTCAATCGTGTAACAATGCATTCTAACCCACTTGCTGGTTAGACTGGTTTCTACAGCTGTTCATGTAAAACTGAAGTTTCGATTTCCCAAAACAATAGATCTAACTAAGTAGAGTCAGAGATGATTCTTACATGCCGAATTGAGTACCTGGTCATATCTTCTTCTGATTTAAAGATTTGATCTGGTTAAATAGTAAAATGTACATCAAACATAATTGAGACAATTTTGTGTGATGGCTAAAGTTACTTGAGTTTCTCAGCTTTAAATATTCCTGTTGTCTTGGTTCTGTTGTTGCCAACTTGCCATACAATTTTAATGGATATTTTGTCATCTTCAGAATAACTACTATGCATTACGAATGTTTCATAAATGAGACTTGAAAATATCACAAACTCCAAAGGTAGTTTAAACTTAGTGACAAAAGAAAATGTTGGAAAATAGTCACTTTATTTTTTAGAAAGGGGCATACACGGGAAGCTTTTTCAGCCATATATCTGCTATGAAATGAGTGAAAGTTTCCTTTCAAACACAACACAATAGTGCATCTAGTGTTCATGTATATGTAAGTACTTCACAATATAAAAGCCAATACACAAAGTAACTTAAAGGCATGAAGATGACAATCTAAACTAATATCGAGAGACTATGATAAAGTCATCATCCTCAAGAACTTGAACATCTTTTTCTCCAACAAAATTCTCTCTACCCATTTCCTTCACCAAATTCACAAACCCTACCCTTTGTTCCATATTCAGAGGTACATATGGCAACCTAAAGACAGGTTTGATAACCCCAAGTTGAGCAAGAGCAGTGCTCAAAGCAATTGGACTTGGCTCTATAAAAAGCCAATCAAACAAAGGCACAAGCTTTGAATGTAATAAAGGATTCTTACCCTCAAACACGAGTTCCCTCATTAAACCAGGAACCAAATTACTTGCAACAGATTGAACTCCAACAGCACCACAATCCCATCTACCTTCATGGCTCATTCCATCAACCACCCACACAACAATCCCTTTATCAGTATACATTTTCACCCTCTCATTTCCCACACACTCTTTCACACCAACAAAATTAGGATTTTGAGCCAATATTTCAACCACACTAGGAGGAATATCTTGACCACTCCTTGAAGGTACATTGTATACAATGACAGGTCCTATAGAAAGCAAACTATTATAATGAGCAACCAAACCTTTCATTGAGGTTTTTCCATAGTAAGGGTTTATATGAAGTGCCGCATCCATTCCAACCGCAAAACCTCGCTCGGTGGCCTCAATCGCTTCTTTTGTACAGTTGCTTCCCGCATTACCAATAACTTTAACTTTGTCGCCGAAACAGTTTACCGTATGAGCAATGAGCGTTATCTGTTCATCCCATGTCATTAACTGGCCTTCACCAGTTGAGCCAGCAACAAGAATACCTTCAACGCCATTCGCAATTTGTATATTCACCAAGTTATCATATGCTTCCAAATCAATTTTTCCATGAGGTAAATACGGAGTTTTAACCGCTGTGATAAATCTCAAACTACGGACATCCTCAATCGATGCCCTGTCAACACAATACAGATACAGATAAAACATAAACATATAGTATACAAAATAATTGAATTATCGAATTTAGTTAGAGAATGGATTCATATATATGAAGTAAAACTTAACAATTCAAAACCACCTGACAACTGTTGAGCTGCTGATCTGGAGGGGCATATCAACTTTTGCAGCTGCTTGATGAAGTTTGCAAAATCTAAAATGATTATGAGAACAAACATTAGAATATAAGCTAGAAGAAACTTAAATAAAGCATATAAAGTAAAGAGAAGAATAAATAAAGAAAGAAATTATTAAACCTGCTATTGAAGTTTGAGGGGTGAAGGTGTAAATTGGATCTTCTGAAGAAGGAGCTACTACAATAGCCTTTTAACATGTTCATCAATCAAAACACGTTTGGATGAGCTGGAAGGTCAAAGGAAGAATAACAGTAGACTGACAAACAAGGTACAAAAAAGAATGATCAGTATACTAAATAATAAATAATAAATAATAAATTATTATGAAAGAGGCGTAGTAAGTTTGTCTACACGGATATACTCAAAAATGTTCGAAAGATTGACTACGTCTTTAGAAACTTTTACCCATGTAACCAACACTTTCAACTAAATACCAAAACAAGGGTGCCGTCTGCTGTCTCCTAATAGGTGCCGTCTGCTGTCTCCTAATAGGTGTCTCACATAAGACGCTACAAATTTTAAGTTTTTTTTTTTTAATTTTTATTTTTATTTTTAATTATTATTATTATTATTTTTAATTTCAACTATGTAGTGGTGATTTAAACCATCATAAATTTTCAGAAATTATTTAGCGAAGGTTTAAAATGGTCGCTAAAAGATTGAAATTTAAAAAAAGAAATTTGAAAATTTACGTCAATTTAAAACCGCCGTTAAACAATTAAAAATAAAAAAGAAAAGTTGATATTTAGTGATAGTTTAAAACCACCACTAAATGTTATAAATAAAAAAAAAACGTGCTCATTTTGTGCTGGCTTAGGTGAGATCGTAGACTGAAAATATTAATATATTTCAAACAACAAGGTAGACTAAAAATACTAATATATTTCAAACAAAAAAAAACAAGGTGTGTCAAAGTAATTGGTACTTACTCCAAATTTTAATAGCCGCATCAATTGAATCGACATTAGTGTATTTTTTTGTTTTATTTGTATTTTTATGTGGATTTGATGTTTCATGCTGATTTTTCTGTAGATTTTTTTACAATTTTTTTATGAGTAAATAAAACATAATTTTTTTTTAGAATACATTAAATCTGCAAGAAAAATTGCAAAAAAAAAAAAAATATATATATATATATATATATATATAACTAAAAAATACACTGTCATCAATTCAATTAATTTACCATATTAAAATTAAGAGCAAGGACAAATTGTTTTGGCCCAACCATTTTTTTTAAAAGTTGAGTATATTAGAATTATAATTGATAACATGATTTTTTTTCTAGTATTTGGTTGAAAATATTGGTTATATGGAGTAAAAATTTCATGTCTTTAACTAGAAATTATGATTATCATTGAATAATACTGGACAGTGTCACCATGGGAGAGATAACAGAACTAAAAATTTCATGCTCTTGAGATTGAAGTGACCAAGTTTTAGGTGTCATAGCTTGGTCTCATCAATTTTTAACATCAGACATGTTGAGGGATCTTCTCAGTTATGAGATATCCACAAATAACAATTATCTTTGGACCTTGAGCCTTTCATAACCACTTCTTGCCCTTGGATAGAAACAACACATTCTGATTTGTTAAAGCTTACTTTAAGATCCCGATCACATAGCTGACTTATACTGATCAAGTTTGCAGTCAGACCATCTACCAATTACACATTCTCAAGGCTAGGAGGACCATGATACACTAGTTTTTTTATGCCCTTGATTCTACCTTTTACACCATCACAAAAAGTAACATAGTTTTTTTAGTAAGATTTTATCTCTTCAAGATAAGACTTTCCCTTGTCATATATCTGGAACATCCACTATCAAAGTACCAGTCCTCTCTAGAAAGCACTCCAAGGGAAGTATGAACTATGGGACTTATGTCTTTCATTTTGGGTTTCCACGCCTTCTTTGACTATGCGGTTGAGGATAACCATATACAATCTGTAACAATTAGGCCTTACGTGCCCATATTTGTCACAGTGATGACATCTTCTATCAAAGTTTTTGTAACACTTATAATGAGGGTGCGCATGTCAAGCGTGATGCTGAAACATGTGGCCCTTCTTATTCATAATGTTGTAGTTAAAGCATATTGCTATTGATTTTATTGACTTCTTCTCTTCTATCTAGACTTCTTCTAGCAATTTAGCACTGATCTTCAACTTTAACTTCTTCCCATCTTCCACAATTGAATCATCATGTTAAAGCCTTTATTCAATATCTCACCAAATTTTGCGGTGTCCTAAGATTGGATGATAACACTGAAACTTCCTCTTTCAGACCTGAGATGGTAGTAACAAGTTTCTATTTATCTTGATGAAGATCACTTATAATTTTCTTTTGTTTCTCTACTTCCATGCAGACTTATTCCCACTTTGTGATAAATAGTCTAAATGAAGCAATTATCTCTTCATCAGTTAAGTCCTCATCACTAGACTCACCCTCAGCATCATACTTAGCAATATATGTCATCACTTTGTTTACATTTTCTCCATCCCTTTCATTGTCAGAGCCAGACCAGGTGATTAGCAATTATCTCTTCATCAGTTAAGTCCTCATCACTAGACTCACCCTCAGCATCATACTTAGCAATATATGTCATCACTTTGTTTACACTAGGACTGATGTCGGACATACCCCTTGTCTAAGACATTAGTCCTCCACTTTCTGTCCAGGTTCTTTAAAGATTTGTTGAACTTTTCCCAAGAAGAGCTATAACATCTAAAAGGTTCTCTTCATTATCACATTGATCTCCTTCAGTATTGGAAACAAATGATATACCTTTGTTTTTCTTTTTTGACCTTTCATTGATGGACATCTCAAAGGTTTGTAGAGAACCAATGAGTTCACCAACCTTAATACTACTCAAGTTATGAGCTTCTTCAATAGTAGTAGCTTTCATGTCAAACCTCTTAGGCAATTTTCTGAGATTTTTTCTGGTCAGCTTTTCTTCCGACATCTTTTAACCTAAGGCAAAAGAAGTGTTGGCAAAATCACACAACCTTATGTGAAATCATAGATAGATTCATCTTCATTCATCCTCAGATTCTTAAACTTTGTGGTTAGGAGCTGGGGCCTTGATATACGAACTTTGGAGGTGCCTTCATCCACAATTTTGAGAATCTCTCATGCTTCTTTAGCTTCTGAACATGTGTTGATTAACCTGAACATGTTGCATCAGGTTTTGAGCTCCCTATATAGAAAAAGTATTATGAACTTTTCTCCTTGGATCTTTTATTTAATTTTGTCCAAAATCTTTGCAAAATCTATGGATATGATTTGTTCCATAAATATCACAAACAGAAAGATATGATTTGATTTATTTTAAATTCAAATTAAAATCAAATTTAAATATGATTTGATCTTCAGAGATGTCCAGCAAATCATATAATCATATTGCTAAATAAAAGCAATCAAATCTAACTGAATCTTCAATAGAAAATTCATCCCAAAACACAATAATTTGGCCTATTGAGAGCAAGACCCAATTGTTGTACCCAAGTGCTGTGACACCGCGTCCAACATGTGTCCCTTCGGCACCAAAACAACATCTTGAAGTAGCTGACCAAACTTGAAAACTTCTTCATGTTGTTGCTTTGCAAAATGCAGTAAATCCAAAAAGGAACAACGATTAAGGGTTATGGCTAGCTCACACAAGAATGGTAAGAAACTCTGTATGATGGTTTTCTCTTCGTGTTAAGAGATTGTCTCTATTATCATAGTGCCCATCTATTTATAAACCCTAAAGGTAGTTAATTAAGCGAGCCCAGTCTCCATAGAATATCACAACCTTTAAGAGACTAGGTGGTCAATACCTAAAAATCCAGGAGAATAGTTTGACCCTACGACTTCCAAAGTATTGACAGTTGACTCAAGAAACGCACGTCATGACTCATGGACGGTGAGTGGAAGAGTAACCATGACAAGGGCGGTAGAACCCAATGAAGGGCTCAAACCGATGTATGGGCGATTCCAGAAGGATAATACTGATTTTTGCCCTTGCCTCAGGCCCTATTTAATTATTCCATGTATATTATATTATATTATATTATATTATATCATATAATTAGATATAATGATATATATATATAAGATTCTAGAAGAAAATAAGCAAATGGGTCGGGATAAGGATCCGAAAATGTACAAAGGGACTGGGATAAGGATCTAGCTGAAGAATGGTCTGTAAAAGGGACGAAGGTGATAATGGAGAAGTGGTTTAGATACCAAATTTTTTTTTCTCACGTCAGTACACAGTGCCTATGAAATATATACAAACCAACCATATCTTAGACTAATTGAATATATATAAAACTATAGACCAATTGAATCTAACATTGCATTATATATGTATTGTACTTAGGGGTGGGAATAGGCCAGGCCGGCCTACTGAGGCCTATAGCCTAGCCTATTTAAGACCAGGTCAGACTAGGTTTTTTCAATAAAAAAGTCAGACTTACGTTTTTTTAAAAGCCTATTTGCTTAAATAGGTCAGGCTTAGGCTATTAAAAAAGCATATGAAGCCTTATAGGTCGGCCTATATTTTCATATATATTAAAAATATGTTACATAGGTTGTCCTGTATATGCATATATATTAGAAAAAAGGATACTTATATATGCATATATATTAGAACAAATGCTAAATAGGTCTGCCTATATATGTATATATAGGTCATCCTATAAAGCTTCTTAAGTAATATAGAATAATTCACTACTAAAAATTTGCTTTTAGTGACCGAATTAGCCACCAAAATTAAACATCATGTTAGTAAAATTTTAAAAGTCACTAAATCGGTCACTAAATAAAATTAGCCACCGAATTAGCGACTGATATTTTGTGATCATAATTTTCAGTCTCAGACCTTATAAAACCTAGCCTAACCTAACCTATTTCCACCCCTAAGTCTGTACTACACTGTTATTAATTGTATATTAAATTCAAGTGTATCGATTCTTCACTTATTGTGTGATTATAGTATTATACTATAATATTGAATTTGATCAGGTGATTGTCTTATTGAATTAATAACTTGGCATGATACTTACTTCCTGCAATGAATCTTTTAGTAATTAATGAACAATTCCAGTATTTTTGGTTAATTGGTTTTCGTTTTGCATGTCATTAGCATAGTTTCCAGTAATTTTGTTTAATTGATTTTTCTTTTCCAAGTTAATAGCACAGTTCGGTTACGTGAATACAATGTATCATATAAAACTATATAAAAAATATTAGTTTATATAAACTTGTAAAATATTTATTTTATCAAATATTTTGAAATATTATGCATATCCCCTATAATATTGAGATTGATATTGTTGTAGACAAAATTTATTAGAAATGCTATGTTGTTGAAATTCATGATTGGTTCATGATATTTTTTCTTTTGCAAGAGAAATGTAATTCTTATGCAAGAAATTCTGTAAATTATTGTGTGTAATTACCATCAAAGTGAGATCACTCATTTTACTTTATAAAAGTCTCTTTGTAGTTTGAGGAATGATTTTAAGTCATTACTATGATTGTCTTCCCAAAGGTGGACAATTGTATGTAGAGATTGTGGTTGATTAAGGATATACCTATTGGAGATGCTTGAGTCCAAGGAATTTATTTACCTAAAGAAGATAAATTTTTAAATTCAATGTATGCTTATTGAGTAGCTTATTCTCGAAATTCGTAGATGAAATTATTAGAGGTGTTTTCGTTTAGAAAATTTATCTACCTAAAGGAGATAGATTTTCGAACCCAATGTATGCTCATTGAGTAACTCATCTGAGGTTCTGACCTTGGTTGTAATCTGGGTTTTGCGCATTCCACCCAAAGAGGATTGTGTGATAATGTTGGCCTCTTCGTGATAGCTTATTTTCATTAAAGTTATATCTTGCCTTTATTATTTGTTCTTATGCATTCCTATTTTGTCTCAACAGTGCCCTTCTGTATGAACAATTATTCTGCTTCTATTGAGATCCTGAATGGATCTAATTTTAATAAATGGAAGAAAGACTTAGAGTGTGTTTAGATGAGGTAATTGAGAATTTTTAGGGAATTTAAAATTCTAAGTAATTCAAATGATTCAATTGAAATTCATTCATTTTTAAATTCTTTTGTTTGGATGGAGTATTAAAATGATTCATTGTTAAATTTTGGGGTCATTTTCATAAATTTTAAAACTTTTGGGTCAAATTTTAAATATTTAAAATAGGGACCAATTTGCAATTTTTAAAAATTTGAAGGGACCAATTTGTAAAAATTGAAAATTATTAGGGACTTATTTGCAATTTTTTGAAAATTTTGGGGGATGCATTTGAAATTTTCATAAAATATGAGGACCATCTTACTAAATTTGTAAAATTAATAAAAATTTAACATTTGCATTATATAGAGTGAAGAAGCAATTTGAAATTCCTTACTTTTTGGTGTCATTTTAAATTTCTTAAATTTAACATGAATAAAATACTCCATAAATTTACATCATTTTAACAATTCTCCATATTTTTATCCAAACAATGGATTTTGAGTAAGTCATTTTAAATTCCCTCAAAAAATTACTTTCCCTCATTAAAATGCTTCATCCAAACACACTCTTAGAGTTTTCATTAGGGATTGCTGATCTTGACATGGCACTACGTGAAACCAAACATGTGATCAATTATCAGAGTACACCTGAGGAGAAAGAAAAATTAGCTAAGTGGGAGAGGATTGACCGACTTAGCTTGTGTGCTATGAAGAGAACCATTTCTGAACGTTTGATAAGTGGACTGCTTGAGAAAGAGAATGCTAAAGAATATCTTACTGCTGTTGAAAAATGTGTAGCTGAAGAAGAGAGACTCAAGAAGGAAAGAAGTGATTTAGACTTCCTAACTTTTCATGCTAAACCCCATTCTGGTGAGAGTAGTTGGAAAAATAAGAAAAACACTCATAGTGCTTCTCATAGATATCCTGAATTTAGGAAACCTGGTAATGGTCAACACCATAATATAGGAGGTCCCAAACCTGTTGCTTTTAAGAAATCATTTTGCTGCTTTTGGTGTAAGGAAAAAGGGCATAAGAAAACTGATTGTCATGCTTGTAAAGCTTGGTTAGACAACATGAACAAATTTAGAGGTAATCATTTAGCTTTTGTCTGTTTTGAGTCTAACTTAGTTGATGTCCCTATTAATTCTTGGTGGCTTGATAGTGGTTCTACAATCCATATTGTTGTGTCTTTACATGGGTTCAGAAACCAGCGGAGACCAAACTTGAGGGAAAGCAAACTCAGGGTAGGAAATGATCTTGAAGTCACGGTGGAGCTAGTGGGAGATGTTAGCTGAGTTTTAGGAACTGGTTTTGAAAGATACATTTTATGTACCTTATTTTAGGAGGAATTTGATTTCAGTATCTTGTTTGGATAAGTTTGGATTTCAATTTACCTTTTATGATGGAAAAATAAATTTGATGTTGAATTCTCAAGTTTTTGGTAATGGTATCTTGTTGGATGGTGTATATAAGTTATCTTTGGATTGTGACATGATTCCCTCATCCTTGAATGTTGAAAGCTCCATTGCTAAAATGTCTAAAACTAGAGAAAAATCTTCTTTGTTATGGCAGAAGCGTTTAGGACATATCTCTAAAGAAAGAATTAAAATGTTAATTAGAGATGATATTTTACCTTTCTTAGATTTCAATGATTTAAGGACTTGTGTGGATTGCATTAGAGGGAAATTTACTAAGACCAATAAGAAAGGTTCAACTAGAAGTTCAGACCTTTTGGAAATTATTCATACATACATTAGCGGACCCCTTTCTCCCACTATTTGTGGTAGTAAATCTTTTATCACTTTTATTGATGGTTTTTCCCGGTATGGCTATCTCTACTTGATTAAGGAAAAATCAGAAGCACTTGAAAAGTTTAAAATCTTTAAAACTGAGGTTGAAAAGTAACTAGGAAAAGTGATAAAGGTGGTACGTTCTAACCGTGGTGGAGAGTATTATGGTAGATATGATTCTACTGGGCAACACATGGGGCCTTTTGCAAAATACTTGCAAGATTGTGGAATTGTTCCACAATGCGCCATGCCTGGTACTCTCGAACAAAATGGTGTAGCTGAAAGGCGAAACCGCACCCTTAAGGATATGATGAGAAGCATGATGAGTAGGTGTAATTTACCAGAATTTTTATGGGGTGACGCTTTGAAAACAACCCTCTATATACTTAATAGAGTTCCTAAATCAGTTCCAAAAACACCTTTTGAGCTTTGGATGGGTAAAAAACCTAGTTTGAACCATCTTTGTGTCTGGGGTTGTCCTGTAGAGGTTAAAATATATAAACCTATTGAGACAAAGCTTAACCCAAAACAAGTCGTTGTTTTTTCATTGATTCTGTTATGCTTAATGTTGTTACTTTGTCACTGCCTAATTTTGATAACTCTAGATCATCCACTGCGCGTGGAGGTTTTGCTCCAAATGAGAATGTGGCTGAACATCCAGTTGAAGACGTGGTTGAACCACTTGTTGAAAATGTATTGGATTCTCCTATTATAACCGAGGTTGCACAACCTGATGAGCCAGTTGAGCAAATTCATATTAGAAGGTCAGTAAGACAAAAGCGACATACTATCCCTGATGATTTTGTAGTTTATCTTAGTGAGGATGCTTATGATGTTGGTATTGTTATTGATCCTAAAAATTATCTAGAAGCTATTAGTTGTTCTCAATCTAGCATGTGGACAGATGCAATGCATGATGAAATGAAATCTATGGTAAATAATGATGTCTGGGAACTAGTGGAGTTACCAAGAAACTATAGGGAGATTGGATGGAAGTGGATATTCAAAACAAAGAAGGACTCGAAAGGTAAAATTGAGAGGTTTAAGGAAAGACTTGTGGCTAAAGGTTTCACACAAAAGGAGGGGATTGATTTTAATGAAACTTTTTCTCCTGTTTCCACTAAAGACTCTTTTAGAATCTTAATGGCCTTTGTAGCACATTTTGACTTGGAATTGCATCAGATGGATGTTAAGACTGCTTTTCTGAATGATGATCTCAATGAGGAGGTGTACACGCAACAACCTGAGGGTTTTGTGAAAAGTGGTAATGATCATTTGGTTTGTAAATTAAGACAATCTATTTATGGTTTGAGACAGGCTTCTAGACAATGGTGCTTGAAATTTGATGAGGTGGTAACTTCACTGGGTTTTGAAGAAAATAAAGTTGATCAATGCATCTATCTTAAGGTCAGTGGGAGCAAATACATTTTTATTGTGTTATATGTTGATGATATTTTGCTTGCCAGTAGTGATTTTGGTCTACTTCATGAGACCAAAATTACGCTAACCAAGTTCTTTGATATGAAGGATCTTAGTGAAGCATCCTTTGTGTTGGGAATTGAAATGCATAGAGATAAATCACGTGGTGTACTTGGCTTGTCGCAGAGGGCTTATATTGATAGAGTTCTGGAGAGGTTTAATATGTAGAACTGTAAGCCAGAAGATGTTCCAATTACTCAAGGAGACAAATTCAGTAAAGATCAATGTCCTAAAAATGAGATTGAGCGGACAGAGATAAAGGGAAATCCCTTTGACATTGCATTAGGCAGGCTGATGTATGCTCAAGTATGCACTAGGCCTGACATTTCTTTCATAGTTGGTGTCTTGAGACGATACTAGTCAAATCCTGGGAATGATCATTGGATCGCTGCTAAGAAAGTGATGAGATATTTGCAGAGAACTAAAGAGTATATGCTTGTTTTTAGAAGAGTTGACAACTTGGAAATAGTTGGGTATACTGACTTTGATCTTGCTGGGTGTGTTGATGCTAGGAAATTTACTTCTGATTACATTTTTATGTTGGCTGGAGGTGGAATATCATGGAAGAGTAAGAAGCAAACTCTCGCCGTCTCTTCAACTATGCAGGCAGAGTTTGTTGCTTGTTATGTTGCTGCCACTCATACTGTTTGGTTGAGAAATTTAGTGACTGGACTTCGTATTATTGATTCCATTGCAAAGCTACTAAATCTTTATTGTGATAACAGTGCAACTATTTTTTACTCTAAGAATAATAAAAATTCTAGCGGTTCTAAGCATTTGGAATTGAAATAATTGACAGTCAGAGATCTTATAAAGAAAAATGACATCACTGTTGAGTGCATTGGTACTGATTTCATGCTAGTTGATCCCCTAACTAAGGGACTTAGGCCCATTGTGTTCAAAAACCATGTTGAGAGCATGGGCATTGTGAGTTCTTTTGATGTACTTGGTTAGTGGGAGTTTGTTCTTTATGTCATTTTCTTATCATGTTATATTTTATTTTGGACACTTTAAGTGTTGGATTGTCAAGTACTTTCTATTTTAAGCAATTAATATTACAATAAATATTATTATTATTATTATTATTATTATTATTATTATTATTATTATTATTATTATTATTTGTCATTGTTTATTTATATGCCAATTGTTAAAATTGGGACTCAAGTGTCATCGGGACCACCGTGCCTATGGTCGACACTTGTTTGGAGTTCAAGGCATGGTTATAATTTTGAGCTCGGTGTCTTCGGGACCACTATACCGGTGGTCGATGCCACATTGTAGCTGAGGTATGATTTTAAGCTCAACGTTGTCAGGACCACTGTGCCGGTGGTTGACGCCATATTGGAGCTGAGGAATTATGGTTTGTAAAACCATACAATTTCTTTGGCTTTAATGCATTCGAGAGAAACTGTTAAGGACTGACATAGAAAATAGCAGTTGGCTGTTGGATCACATTAGCATGTTATTTTCTTGCCATACTTCACACTGATGACTAGTTGACAGAGTACATAGTATTTGTAACCACAAAAGATTTTATGTCAATGAAGGATATAATAATCGTCGTGATTTAATACTGCTTGACTTTTGTTGGATGGAGTCATATTCAGATACTATACCTGGAATCATGCATTTCCTTAAAATGCGGCCGCATTCGCATTTTAAGGAATTAGTCATTAACCCGAGAGTCATTTTCAAAATGTATTTTAAAATAAAAATCATACAATTGATTTTGCCCAAGTGGGAGAATGTTAGATTTATATAACTTTTTATGGGCTACAATCAATTGTTGTTTAGTTTGTGAAAATGGGTTAATCGTGATTCTGATGGGATGCATATATAAGCCTTGTTATTAGTTAAGTGATATCTTTTATAACAAAAGGCTGGGTATCTGAAATCTGATTGATGTGGGTAAAAATGTAGGCTTTAACCTTGGGTCCATAATGGATAGGGACTAAGGTTATATATATATATATATATATATATATATATATATATATATATATATATATATATATATATATATATATATATATAATATGGCTAGACCCCCTCTGTAATCACAATAAGAATCAAAAACATAATTTACGGCTCAACAACTTGCCACATTGAGAGTTGTGAATGGGAGTGTGAGATACAGAGGAATTCCGAATTATGACTTTAACAAATAAGTATTGATGTACTAATTTCATATAATCGATAGATAAATTTTTCCGCTTACATTCTGATGTGCAATTGCTTCCCACGTTGCCGATAACCTTAACTTTGTCGCCAAAAGACTTGAGTGTGTGGGTGATAAGCATTATTTATTCGTCCCAGGTCATCAAAAAACCTTCACCGGTTGATCCAGCAACAAGGATACCTTCAACACCTTTTGCAATTTGCATGTTCACCAAGCTATCATATGTATCGAGATCGATTCGGTCATTGGTTAAGTATGGAGTCTTGACAGCCGTTACCATTCTCAAATTCCTCAACTCTTCCATTGAGGCCCTATAGATACATAAAGCACATATAAAAGCTTAATACCTCGCGAACAAGTTTACATTATCAAAAGCAAATTAACAAGAAACAATATATTCATTAATCCAACCCACCTTTTTCTCACCCCGGTGGTGCTCATTGTGCAGTCAAAAAAAGCGGGTAGCGCAGTTGCTAATGGAGAATTCCGGTATGAGGTGTTGCATCAGATTAAAAATATATTGCACAAAATTAAAAAATTAAGTAAAATTGGCTAAAAGTGAAGATTTTAAGAGTGAATGGCCATTGATTACTACTCTTATGCAGAGACAATTCAAAGTAAACAATTGCACACACCTAAACAATTATATCAACAAAATCAGAATCAAGAAAAACCAAAATCGAAATATCACATTCCCCGTAAAACTTTTTCCGTAAGACATATACATGATAAAATCAATGAAATAATTTTTTATATTATAGTCAATGAAGCAATTCATATGCATCGACCAGAATCTAGTAAAGAACTCATCTAAAACATGTTCGATCAATATAATCTAAAAACTAAAAGAATTCATTGTTTTTAAGATTAAACTAGTAAGAAACCCGTGCGTCAGTTTCAAATGAATATATATAGAAACATGTAAAAATTAATAATAGTAAATAATTAAGATGTAGTAAAAAAATTAGAAATCAGAGAAGTAATTTAAATAGAAATAAGAAAATTGTAAAGCATTATAAAGTTATTATAGAAATTAAAATTAAAATATCTGAATCATTAATAACTTTTAAAAACTAAATAGTGAATATTTAGTAATTTAAATAGGAGTAAGAGAATTATTTGAAAAATAAATGAAATAAAATAATGTTATGAAAATTGAAAAACTGATTGTAGGTAGAAAAGATGGGATGCAAAAGAAAAAATAGTGGTGGTGAGTCCAAATAAAAAAAAATAAGTGAAAATTATTTGATACGGTATAAAATATATTTAAATGTATATATAAATTTGGTATGATATAAAATGTATTTATATACCTGTCTAAATATGGAATTAGATATTAATTTTAAAACAAACAATGATTATATAAATTTAATTGTATTAAAATATAAAAAGAAAAAAAGGAACTCGTGAGATAAAAAAAAAATTTAATATTTGAAAATAAGGGTTTTACCTTTCTGTTCTGGACTGGACTAATGGCTAGAATTGGCCCAATCCGCTTCTGCTCCAGAGCGGCCCAAGCTGCCTAAGCCCAATCCATAGAGGGGCAAAAGTGACATTCCTGCCCCTACACCCGGGCAAGGAACGCAACGTCCCTCCCCGGTTCTGATGCCCGTTACGCACGGCTTCCTCGCTGCCCGAACGTAGACGGGCAGGTGTCCGCAACCGCGTTTATGCCCGACATAACGGCTAGTTCATGACAACCTGCCCGTCACAACGGCTAGTTTGGGCAGTTACCTATTCTTGGGGAAAAACGGCTAGTTCGCCCCGAAAATAGGACCGTTGGCCACACGCTGGGGGCTCTATATAAACCCTCTCATTTGAGAGGGTCAGGTATCACATTTTCACCCTAAGAATACACTTTGTACTTGCCCCTTTTTCTCTGACTCTTTCTTACTTGAGCGTCGGAGTGCCTTGCAGGTACACCCCCTTTTCTCCTCAACAGTCCGAACACCCAGCACGTCCAACGACCATCATCTGCCGAGCACCTTGCCATCTGACGACCAGCGTGCGTGGATCTGATCGAATACTCGAGATTAGTGGCGCCGTCTGTGGGAACTCCTTGTTCTCCCCTTCTTTCTTTCTTACTCGAAAACTGAAGATCAAAACATACTTTCGTTAATCCACCCACACATGGCAGCTCAGAACTCCGCAAAAAGTGCTGACGCTACAGTTCTTGTCCCCATCAACAAGGTGGACGTTAATGGCAGTTCGCTGTTACTTTCTGATCCCCGTTTCCTTCGAGACGGGGCCACTGCTTCTCCAACTCCTCCTCCCACCGAGCAAGGAGAAAAACAGTCACCGTTGGGGGAGCGACCAATTCCTGGCCCCCCAGCGCTGATCTAGCCGTCGCAGCCCTCCTAGATGCTGTCAACCGCACGAACCTCCTTATCTTGCAGCAAGGCGAAAGGATAGGAGCCCTCGAAGAAGCAGCTCTTCCAAGATCTTCTCCTCCCAAGAGGAAACACCGAAAATCAAGAAGCCCGCCACCTAGGCGCCGGGAAGACCATATGACGAGGCCCGAACCACTACGCGTTCGCAAACGCGACCAGATCTCCCCGCGGGACCAGTCGCCACCAAGACACAAGAGAACGAGGCAAGACGGGCATTCTCCACTGGTCAGACCTCGCGACCGGCCACGATCGCCCTCACCTCGCAGAGACCGCCGCCGCGAGCGCAGACAACGGTCACCATCGACTTCAAGTTCGGACAGCGACGACGAGCCTCGCGGCCCGTTGTCCCGCAGGATCCTGGCCACCCGTCTCCCCAAAGGACTAGAGAAGCCTCCGTCTCTAGGGACTTATGATGGAACCACAGACCCAGACGAGCACATAGAAAACATAGATGCTCTTCTGGACTACCGAGGTGTACGAGGAGCCATCAAGTGCCGCCTGTTCCCAACCACGCTCCGGAAGGGAGCAATGACCTGGTACAAACAACTGCCAGAGGAATCCATCACCTCCTGGAGGCAGCTCGGGAGGATCTTTTCCCGACACTTTACCGCATCACGACGCCATCCTAAGACTGAGGCGTCCCTTGGAGCTGTTGTACAGGGGAGAGAGGAACCTCTTCGGGACTACATTGAGCGGTTCAACAAGGAAGCCGTCCAAGTGCCAACAACCGACGAGATGAAGAAATTCCTGCTCGAGCAGGGATTACGTCCTGGCTCAGATTTCGCGAAAGCCATCGGCCTAGATCCACCAAGGAACCTCAACGCTATCCTCCACCAAGCCCAGTCGCATATACAGTACGAGGAGAAGGTCGCTGCCCACTCTGTCCGGGCCTCCCGTCACCAAGAAGACGCCCGGACATCCAGAGCCGAAGAGCCCTCGACATCACGTCGAGGAGATAAAAGACGCGACGATCGGCCTCGCGATGTACGCGAACAGAAGGGACCTTCTGGACGGTTCCATGACTATACTCCCCTCACTACCTCGAGGGAGAAAATCTTGTCTGAATGTGCCAACTCAGAGTTCAAGCAGGCGGGGGTCCATTTCCCCAAACAGCTGCCGGCCAGGCCAGGTGTGGACAAATCCAAGTATTGCCGCTTCCACAAGAGCCACGGCCACACGACGGAAGAATGCATCCACCTCAGAGATGCCATAGAGATCCTCATTCGCGACGGCCATCTGAAGCAGTTCGCGAAGAAAAAAGAAGCTCCCCGGCAAGAAACCCAGGAGAGCAAGAAGACGGCTGAAGAGACTCCGCCCTCCGATGACACCAACGTACAGGTCGCTATATCCGTGACTCGACCAAAAGACTTCTGTATCCCCGATAGTCTGCCCGCTTCCACGTTCCTCGGCGCTCACAACCCGTGGGAAACCTTCCCGTCAGCCATGGTCATTTCTGGTGGTGGATTCACCAAAATCATGGTTGGTTCGGTCAAGAGGAAGTTCGATCAACTAATCAGCAAGAGCGCCACCGAAGTCACCACGCTGGATACCACCCGCAAAGGATCCTCTCCCATTTCCTTCTACAAAGAGGAGCTCCTCGGCGGGCCACCGAACTCAAGCATCCCGCTTCTCATCCGGGCAAGGATGGCGAACTTCGACGTTCGCAGGATACTCGTGGACCAGGGCAGTTCGGTTGATATAATGTACAACCACCTGTTCGAGACACTGCAATTAGACGACTCTCACCTTACTCCATACGTTGGATCCAACCTGCAGGGATTCAACGGAGCAGTAACAAGGCCCCGAGGTTACGTAGAGCTCATCGTGACTTTCGGTTCAGGAAAGACAACCCGAGCAATCAAAGCACAGTTTCTGGTAATCGACTGCCCGTCACTATATCAGTGCATTTTTGGAAGGCCAACCCTGGCAGAGTTGGTTGCAGTGCCTTCCACGGTACATCTCAAGATGAAGTACTACACTTCTGAAGGAATGGTCGCCACCCTCCACGGCGACATCGAAGCTGCCCGTCGATGCTTTGAAGCAGCATCAAAAGGATTGAGCACAATCTTAGCGAAGCCGAGGACATCTGGTCGCCCTCCTCTGCCCAGCAGCTCCGGGCGGCCAAAGCCACTCTCCCAGGTCGAATCCATCGACTTGGACAGCCGTTTCAACGAGGAGGATCACGCCAAAGCCCCGGCGACTTCGGGTAGCGAGTCCCACAACAACGGCCATCTCCTGCGCCCCATACCAGATGGCAACTTCGAGATCGTCCCGTTCGAAGAAGACCCCCAATGGGGAGTAAAGATCGGAGCAGACCTCCCCGACCTGGCCAAGAGACAACTAAAAGCGTGCCTCAGGGAGAACGCATACCTGTTCGCATGGAGCGCTGCTGAAATGCTAGGATTGGACCCCTCCGTCGCTTGCCACCAGCTTACAATCGATCCGGCCATCAAAGTCGTTGCCCAGCGCAGAAGGAAACAGTCCCCGGAGAAGATGGAAGCCGCGGAGAAAGCTGTTAAAGACCTTCTAGAAGCTAGGTTTATTTTCGAGGCCAGATACACTACGTGGCTCTCAAATGTTGTACTTGTAAGAAAAAATAATGGCAAATGGAGAATGTGCATTGATTATACCGATGTTAACAAGGCCTGTCCGAAGGACGCCTACCCCCTCCCCAATATAGATAAGCTCGTGGATAACTTAGCAGGTTTTAAGCTGCTATCGTTCCTCGACGCCTACTCGGGCTACAATCAAATCCCGATGGCCGCGAGCGATAAAACTTACACGACCTTCATGACCGAATCGGGCAATTATTACTACAACGTGATGCCTTTCGGTCTGAAGAACGCCGGCGCTACATACCAACGAATGATGAACAAAGTCTTCCAAGGACAAATAGGCGACATGCTCGAGGTATACATGGACGACATGATCGTCAAGTCCCACGAGGAACTAGACCATGTCGCCCATCTTCGAACAATTTTCGAGCAAGCAAGAAAATATCAAATGCGTTTTAACCCAGAGAAGTGCACGTTCGGCGTACGGGCAGGTAGATTCCTTGGTTTCTACCTAACGGAATGAGGAATAGAGGCTAACCCCGACAAATGTCGGGCATTCTCTAAGTTCCCAATGCCCACGTCTAAGAAGAACATCCAGTCCCTCAACGGGGTACTCACCTCGTTGTCCCGCTTCGTCGCGAAATCTGCCCAACACGCCCTTCCTTTCTTCAAGCTCTTGAGAAAAGAAGCCGCGTTTGAATGGACCGAAAAATGCGAGGCGTCCCTCCTTCACTTAAAACGAGCTCTGTCGAAACCTCCCGTGTTATCGCGGCCAGATACCGGGGAAGTTTTGTTCCTATACCTCGCCGTCACCGCCGAGGCCGTGAGCGCTGTTCTCATCCGCGAGAATCACGCCGGGCAAAAGCCCGTATACTTCACGAGCAAAGCATTGCAAGACGCGAAGTTGCGATATCAGCAGATAGAGAAGGTAGCACTGGCCCTCGTTAACGCTGCCAGACGACTGAGGCACTATTTCTTGGCCCACACGATCGTGGTGAGGACGGATCAGCCCATCAAGCAGTTGCTGGGACGGCCAGACATGGCCGGTCGAATGCTCAAGTGGTCGTTGGAGCTGTCCGAATTTGACGTCCGGTATAAAAGTAGAAAGGCTCTCAAAGCACAGGCCCTGGACGATTTCATCGCAGAAGTAACCTTCTCAGACTCCTTGCCCCACGTAGCAAACAGATGGACCATCTACGTAGACGGAGCATCTAGCTCGAGCGGCAGCGGGGCAGGAGTCATTCTGGAGAACGACGAAGGGACCATAGTCGAAGCGTCTCTCACTTTATCCTTTCCCACGTCGAACAACCAGGCCGAGTATGAAGCCTTCCTCGCTGGGTTACGCCTAGCCGAAGACCTAGGGGCAGAAGAAATCGTCATCTGCACGGACTCTCAGCTCGTAGCCCACCAGGTCTCCGGGGAGTATCAGGCCAAAAATGACAGTCTGTCTGAATACCTCTCCCTAGTTAGGGAAAAGATGTCGAAGTTCAAGATGGTAGCAGTAAGACATGCTCCCCACGAACACAACGTGCGAGCAGACATCCTGTCCAAACTAGTGAGCACCAAGAGGAAAGGCGGAAACAGGTCAGTCATCCAAGAGATACTTCCCCGATCCAGCATCGACAAGGGGCCCTTGACCCTACACGTGCACGCAATCGGGGACACCGACTGCTGGATGACGCCCGTGTACAACTACCTCACCAGGGAAGAACTTCCTGATGACCCCAAAGAGGCCAGCACCATCAGACGAAGAGCTTGCTCGTACGTCATCCTCGAAAACAAACTTTACCGAAGGGGTTTCTCCATTCCGCTACTAAAGTGCATAGAGGAGGAGATTGTCCCCCATGTATTACGAGAAATCCACGAAGGCATTAACGCCCAGCACCTGGGGGGAAGGTCCCTTGCCCGCAAGGCCCTCCGGGCAGGATATTACTGGCCAACTATGCAGCAAGACGCCAAAGAGCATGTGAAGAAATGCGACAAATGCCAACGGCACGGGGATATGCACCTAGCTCCCCCTAACGAGCTGAAAAGCTTGACATCCCCGTGGCCATTCGCCTGGTGGGGCCTAGACATCCTAGGACCCTTCGTGACGGGGTCTAGCCAAAACAAATACCTGATAGTGGGCGTAGATTACTTCACAAAATGGATAGAAGCAGAAGCCTTAGAGAAGATAACAACACTTAACATTCTACGCTTCTACAAGCGGAATATCCTTGCCCGTTTTGGGATTCCCCAAGCAATCGTCACGGACAATGGAACACAATTCACGGACAAGAAGTTCCAAGGCTTCGTCGCCCATCTCGGAATAAAGCAACACTTCGCTTCGGTCGAGCACCCCCAGACCAACGGGCAGGCGGAAGCGGCCAACCGTGTCATCCTTCGTGGCCTCAAATGAAGACTGGATGAAACGAAGAAGGTCTGGGTCGAGGAGCTCCACAGCGTCTTATGGGCATATCGTACTACTCCCCAGTCCACCACCGGGGAGACGCCTTTCCGCTTAGCATATGGCATGGAGGCTGTTTTACCCATCGAGATCCACGTACCGTCTAGGAGGACCGAGTCACCTCTAGACGAGGAGATGAATAACGAAGCGATAAGAGAAGAGCTCGACCTCGTCGAGGAAATCCGGACAGGAGCAGCCCTCCGTGAAGCGGCTCTTAAGCAAAAAATAGAAATCAGGCACAACGCCAAAGTCTTACGACGAGAATTCGACGTGGGCAGCCTTGTCCTGCGAAGAAACCACAAGGACTCTCGCGAAGGCAAACTAGCGGCCAACTGGGAAGGGCCATACAGAGTCCGTGCCAAAATGGGAAATGGCGCATACTTCCTAGAAAACCTCAACGGGGAGGCACTCCCTCGACCATGGAACGCTGAGAAACTTAAGCAATACTACAACTAAAGTAACCTTAGGCTTCCTCGTATCAAGAGACCACCTAGAGGTCATCATGCTCGCCCAGGTACAAGCGACGCATGCCCACAAAGTAGAATCCCGCTCAAACAAATAAGCCGGAACTCTGCTCGTCGGCGGTCCTCAACCGAGCACCGCCTTCGCCCAAGTACCATGATTGGCAGAACCCCAGCTCGCGATGGGACGTTCACGCTGCGACCTCAGGCCTCAATCGCGACCTGAGATCCGCAACCTCGCCAGGGATTTCCCCAGCTGTTCGTCCAGTTCCCCGCACTGGCGAACTCACACGCAGCGGGCTACCTTACAAAAGAAAGCTCCACTAACGGACACACCCTCCGACGGGCAGTCATACACGCACAACTAAGATAAAGTACAACAAAAATTGTATAAATGTATCGGGCATTAAATAAAAAGGCCACAAGGGCCAAAAAACTGTGCATATTACATAAAAAGGGGGCCATGCCCCCCCCCAAACCAAATAAGTTACAAGTTAATCAACGGCACGTAGGCCGGACAAAACACAACAACATCAAAACGGCATGAATCCTCATCCTTCCACATGCTCGGTCGCCTCAGGCTCGGTCTCCTGCTCCTCAGCGGGCTGATCTTCGATCTGAGCTTCGGGGGTGTCAAGAACCAGGCCTGCGGGTAAGACGATGCGGTCATCTTCCACCCGTGCAAGATAGTGGATACCATCGGTCGAAATGTCAAGCCCGGGGTTCACCACCCGCAACTGGGCCACGACACTTTCAAAAGACTCCGATGCCACAATAATACCATCCTCCTCGGCTTGCAGTATGCTGGCGACCAGCTCAGCCCTAGTTTTCAGCACCTTTATCTCGTCCGGTTCATCAGCACCCGGGGCACTGGCCGCCATCAGCTCCTTGTTCAAGTCCTCCGCAGCCTTCTTCTCCGCCTTCAGCCTGGTTACCTCCTCCTTCAGCTTAGTCGTCTCCTCCTCGGCCTTCCTCCTAGCCTCTCGAGCACCCTTGACTTCTTCCTTTAGGGACGCCTCGGAGGCCTGAGCAGTAGTGAGTTCAGCCTCAAGCACAGAGTCCCCTTCCGCATAAACGGCCGCCATTTCCAGCATCCTCACCATGGAGGAAGCATCCTAGGCCACCATCGCCCTCTTGCTCGCTAGGTCCATGCTTCCGAGGTTGAGTGACTCTGCCCGCGGAACGACTAAAGTGTTGCCTTCAAAGAACCTCCGGTCAAGGACACACGGAGGAAGCTCAAACTTCCCTTTCTCGGGTGCCCGAGTCAGGTCCACGACATCCGACGACCTTTACCGCTTCGCTCGCCCAGCCAAAGCCAATGGAGATTCCTGGGGAGCTAGAGTAGGAGAATCAGAGGTCCCCACCACAGCTTGAGCAAGGGGAAGAGTACGGGCACTACCAACAGGACGGGCCTTGGGAGGAGCCGCTCCAGCCTTGCCCCACGCCATGGCGTTCCTCACCACACGATCACGAGCCTGAGGCATTTCACCTGTACAAACGAAACAAACACGTTAGCAACAGGGAAGAAAAAGAAATAACAGATAAAGTCTAAGTATCTAAGACTACCGAGCAACTTCATGGCATCCGCGGGAGTCTTGCACTCCAGCAGAGCCTTCACATTGATAAACCTGCGCTCGACTCTCTGACTCCCGTCGTCCTCGTAGATAGGGGCACCCTTGCTCGTCCAGCAGGTCGTAAGGTCGAATGAGTTTACCCACTTCACCAACACCTCATAGGCCACAGCATCCTGCCCGCGCAACGCGCTCGGCTCAAAGACGTATGCACTGGGCTTCTTTGAGAAGTGTTCGGGCGTCCATCGGATCGGGAACTTATACAATCTCTCCCCGATATATTTCCCTTCTTCGGTAAGCAACTCGTCCCCGTTCTCATCATACTCTACCTCCCAGACATACACGCTGTCCTGTGCAGCTTCGGACAAGGGCTCGACGATATAATACCGTCCCTTGAACGTTCGGATGGACTCCGAGAATGGCTTAAACAGCTTTCTGGGCTGCTTCAAAGAGACCCATCCATACCTCTTCCCCACCAGCTGCCGTTGTAGGTTGAAGACAGCAAATAACAAAGGAAGGGTGGTCCCCAGAGCAAGGTGCTCGCACACCAACTCAAAAGCCCGTATGAAGGCCAACGAATTGGGGTGGAGCTGGGAAAGAGCCAACTTCAGGTGCTCGAACACCGACCGCTGGAAGTCAGTAAAGGGCAACCTCAGCCCCAATTCCTAGAAGGCATATTCGTACATGGCGAAGCAGTCCCCGAAGTTCGAGCAGATCCGCTCGTCCAGATTAGGCATAAGCACTCTCCATTCACCCGCTGGCCCCACCTCAGTAAAAATGTCCGCCGCAGACCTGGCAAACGTGGATATATGGTTTAAAGGTTCGACCACCTCCCACTCTTCCGGACAGAACCCCTCAACGTCCTCTTCCATTGCGTCCTCCTCCACGACCTCCAAATCCTCTCCCTCCTCAGCATCGCTCGCTTCCCCCTCAACTTCGCTCGAGGAGTTCGAAGCCGACGAGCTAGAGGACGCAGAGCTCGAGACCGCTGCACTACTTCTCTCCTCGGACACAGTCTCCTCCTCAGAGGTAACGGGGATTACTTCCCTCTCTAGCTCCATCGCCTCTACGATCACCTGAAAAAGCAGAGAAAGACAGTGAATTTGACAGAAAATCAAATCCACCCTTCCACCGCTAAGTCAAGTGAAAGGGCGCGCGGAAGGCTAAGGACAACGTCCCCGGCCTAAGCCCTAACATCAAACAAAGAAAGGAAAACCTCCCCGCAAGGAGGCGACCGAGACACGCCATCTTCCTACGAGGAACCTCCCTGCACTCAAATTTCGTTAGAAGCTCCACCGAAATCTGGAAACACTCCACCGGGAAAGTCACCAATCCACCGGAAGATGGTAAGACGCGGTGGTCACGACTCGCGACCACGACGTGGACCACCACGTGCACCAAACGCGCTACCTACTCCGGCGAGATGCTTGATGCAGCATATGGGCAGAACCGCCGCCCACCACCAACACTCGCCAGAAATCTACCTACTTTGTCACCTAAAACTAACCCTAGCCGCATGCAATCTACCATTGACAGTAAAGGGAAGTAAAACAAGCTGGAAACCAGAAAACTTACTTGTTTTTAAGTAGAAAAGAAGGCTGCTCGAAACTTGACACGGTGGTCGGTTGCTCTAAGACGGTATGGGCAGGAACGCTGATGACGACGAAGAAGGATCATAAGGAAAAAAGTGCAAAATGGGACAACTTTCCCCCTTTTATACTGGGGGGCACGTGCACACACGCGCCCGTAGGTAATAATGAGTGCCCACTAGCCATAATTACCTGTTAACTGCTACGCAGGGCTCGATGCACACGTGGCAGCCCAACGTTTCCCATTCTGTCTGACACTTGATCTTCCCGAATATCGAGCAGCGTGGTCACGACCACAAACATCACAAGCACAGAGGGCCACGGGCACCTCGAGATAATTTTCCTCGTCTCCAAGCGACGACTCTGCGCGATGAGAAGTCCTTAAGTCATCACTCCCATGCTCGGGAGCAACGACTTGGGGGGCTCCTGTTCTGGACTGGACCAATGGCTAGAATTGGCCCAATCCGCTTCTGCTCCAGAGCGGCCCAAGCTGCCTAAGCCCAATCCACAGAGGGGCAAAAGTGACATTCCTGCCCCTACACCCGGGCAACGAACGCAACGTCCCTCCCCGGTTCTGATGCCCATTATGCACGGCTTCCTCGCTGCCCGAACGTAGACGGGCAGGTGTCCGCAACCGCGTTTATGCCCGACATAACGGCTAGTTCATGACAACCTGCCCGTCACAACAGCTAGTTTGGGCAGTTACCTATTCTTGGGGAAAAACGGCTAGTTCGCCCCGAAAATAGGACCGTTGGCCACGCGCTGGGGGCTCTATATAAACCCTCTCATTTGAGAGGGTCAGGTATCACATTTTCACCCTAAGAATACACTTTGTACTTGCCCCTTTTTCTCTGACCCTTTCTTACTTGAGCGTCAGAGTGCCTTGCAGGTACACCCCCTTTTCTCCTCAACAGTCCGAACACCCAGCACGTCCAACGACCATCATCTGCCGAGCACCTTGCCATCTGACGACCAGCGTGCGTGGATCTGATCGAATACTCGAGATCACTTTCAAATTAAGGTAATTATTGATTAAAATAAAATGTGTATTGTGGTGATAGTGACCCGTGAAATATAAAATTTATTTGATACAATATAAATTTATTTATATACATATATAATTATGCAAAAAGGAAAAGAAATTACTCGTGAGATGAAGAAAGACAAAAAATAATTTTTTTGTTTATTTTGAAATAAAGAAGTTTTCTTTAAAATCATGATAAATTGTTGATAAAAATAAAAGGCATATACTGACTTTGTTGGGAGTGATTACGAAAGAAAAGGCATTATGTTAATTGGTTGTTGCGATTATGGATCACAATGCTAAAACAATATCTACATATTGATGAAGGATAAGTTGTTTTCGTGACTGTACATGCTTGCTTTTATGTTGAAAGAAACTAAAATATGAAATGTGATCAATGCCACTTCTATCTGCGTTTCATTTAATTTCTTTATGCACTTGTGTTTTCTTTTCTCCATATTTCACTTAGTAGTGTTTCTACATATCTTGTACATGATTTAAAAGGCATTTAGGGATAACATTCATTTGAGACTATACCATTGAGGTAAATTAGTTGAAAGAATTGATGCTAAGTTAGTTTGAAAAACTGGACTGGATTTGTGCAATGGAAATAAAGTCATTATCCTATGGTCCTTAGTTATTTTAACAGTTATAGTATATACCATTGCAATGTTACAGAAAAGAGAGTACCATACGAACGGTAGTAATGCAAACTCTGCCTAAGTAGTGTCATCATAAAATAAAATGCAGAAAAATAGGATGTGATATGTTCTGTAACTGAGAGTATTGTATCAAATTTTCTATTTCTAATGCGTAGATGTAGGTTACATGGGTGTGGAATTCGTAAAAGCAATTGCACCTTCCCACAAAACTGGATTGAAAGCAGGCATAAAGCAATTGAGAAATGGGCTGCTGCAAAAGATAACTGTTGGCATTTAATGTAAAGTTGACCCTACACTGTTGGGTTTCCCAAAAAGTTGATGTTGTTAAATCCAACCTTAGACAAGTAGCAGGGTGGAAGCTGAAAGTAGTAGTAAGTCAAATAAAGAAAATCAAAAGGTCATAGTCATTCAATATTAAAAGATTGTACAACTTAACACTCATATCAAACACAATTTCTATTATGGGAACCTCATTATAGTGATGTTACACTAATGTTTAGCTATCCACCTTGATTGCATATCTAATAATGTGTCTCACAACCAATGTAAGGGTAATTGCATAATAGAGACCATACATTATGGGAATGATGAGTTGTTAAACTAAAATATTAAAGTTACACAATAATAGAATAAGAGATTTAAGGGAATGTTCCAAAATCAATTTTATATTTGCAGTACCTTTTGTGCCCTTTGCTGTTCTGAAGTGAAATATAGCATGTAGGTAAAGAGATTTAAGGGAATGTTCCAGACCTGCCCTGTAAAATCAATTCCACTCTACCAATTAATATTATTCTAAAAAGGCTGTTCCATAAGGGAATGTCATTTATACCCAATGATTTCGATGTGTTGCAGAAAGTAAAGAGATTTTTAGACCTAGGTTTGAGAGATGCTATATTACCTGATGATGACGTTCCATGTGCCGACATTCATGGAAGAAGTCTTCTTGGTCCAGGGAATGCATGACAGTTTGCATACTCTAGCTACGCCGTCGACATGTATCAGCATTGACGTATCATCTTGATAACCAGTACATACTACATCAAGAATAAATCCATTAAGAATTTCATTCATTCATGCAAGGGAAATAATCCATTAAGAAACTTCTTGAACATGTTTCAATTTAACATTAAAAAATTTAAAGGTATACTAATCCACCTTGTACATAACCAATATCATTGTCCAACCAAGCATAAGTCGATAGAACATCCCAAAGTTTTGCTTGATTACCTTCATCTTCGTAAAAGACAAGTGATCGATCTGTCCGAACAAAATCCAGACGTACAATGCAAAATAATCAATTGCCATTATAGACACTTATTAAAACAAAAATGAAATTAATTAAAATCAGTATTTATGCAGCAACATATGCTTACCAATCTGATGTAATAACTGTAACCACTGCACAACTTTCTTATCTGGATTCTTGACGGTTACCAAAGAAGGATCTGTATTATGCAGTATAAAATAACAATGTAGACATTTTAAGGTGCCATAACTTGCCAGACCTATCACAAATAATTCATTACTTATTCTTTAGAAATTTAAAGTCACCGAAAATTTTCTGCTCCTTTCTGTCAAACAATTAGATCTAAAATCTATGATTCCGAATGAGATGGTTCTTCATTTTTTCATTGACTGCATCAAAAACACACAAAAAAGTAATCACTATATCCTCCTTACTTGTGCAAAAAACTGAAAAATGGTCAATTTACTTATTCTTCTTCAGCAATATAGGTGTCATGCAACTCACATTATTATGTGCTTGACATGAAATTGGAGTACCTCTGTGTATACAACAACACACAACACAATATTTTAAAAACCTGATCAAAAATCAAACCGATGGCATTTCTGGGTTATTATTCAATTAATTCAAATCATAGTTGAACTGGACGATCAATATGCAAATCAAAAGTATAAATATAAATAATAATAATAATAATAATAATAATAATAATAATAACAATAATAATAATAATAATAATAATAATAATAATAATAATAATGTCAAAACAGTTTAGAAAAAATTATCAAAGAGTAATCAATTCATGGCCTCTTGAGAAAAGAAGAGCTTTATTAATAGCTCAATTAGAAAATTAAAAACATAACAACCAGTATTATACATTGTTTCATTCAATCAATCGCTTATTCATAATAAGAATTTTTTTCAATTTTTCCTCAAACCCTCTCAACTAATGGCCAAGAAATTATGCAGCATTAACAACAAATTATAATGACCAGTGCCACATTTCATGCCACAGTTATATTTGTTCCCTCTCAGATAAAAATTCAAGAAACACTCTCACTCTTGATAATGACAAAGATAGAACAAAGTGATAATATACCAATTTTGCAGGTGAGTCCATGCTTATGCTTCCAAACGGACAGCTGATAAAACAGGGTTACAAATGCTCACGTCATCTATAGCAATAGCAGAGTCATTAAAATATGTTGTATCTAAATAAAAATGGTAATAATAATAACAAACAATAAAGCAAAATTTCATGATATCGCACAAAACAAACCATGAAGATGATTTCATCAAGCAGAGAGTAGTCCCATGTTTTCATAGTTCTTTTGTTTTTCTTATCTTTTTTTGTTAACAAATTGCCGTTTTCAAAACTAAAATGTAAAACACAGGGTAAGGTCTGAGTCTTAACTATTTGTTAGTTGATATATCAGTGCATTAATGATACAATTGGAAACCAAGAAAACAGTAAACCAGCAGTACAACATTAGGAACTTTTTGAATAAATCATGTGTAAATTGACCTCACCTTGTGCTTAATCATCATGAACAAATTTTGGCTTCCGTAATCCAATATTCCCCTGCACATGACAAGTTTAGGACATGTTTAGAGAAAGGTCTGTCTTCCTTAATATATGTATAGATGTCGTATAATTATTTCTTCATTCTAAACTTGTTTGTGAAAGAGAAGGAAAGATAAAATAATAAGAAACTAACCTCATCTATCTCTAGTATCATTGAATTCAAAAGTCAGAAGAAGAAAAACACTAATATGGCATGATTTCACAGGATTGCACAATTTCAGATGACTTAGATAATCAGATTGAGATTCACATACAAGGCAAGATTTCTATAGCAAACAACAATAACCAAAATAAAACTAAAGCAGAATAAGAACATGAGAAAATAGTATAGAACAACTATTAATACTAATTGAAAAACCTGAAGATGGACTCATCACCGATGACTTTGAATCCTTTCTCGGTTTCTGGATTGATTACGATCTTATCAGGTCCATGAATCTTGTAATAGGAGAGAACACCGTCTTGTAGCACGAACCACCCGAGCCTTCATCCTTTGCCATAGTTCACCCACTTCTGAAGTATTCCTCCAATCCTTGTCTATCATACCCAATAAATGAGTTGCAGCAAAATAGCCCCAAAGAGTCTCATTAAGCTATAAAACACAAAGACATAGAATTGGTCAACTGTTATTTCTACCTTTTTGTTAGGATTGGTTATGTTTAATTCAACCTCCAAAACACCTTTGAGCCATGTACAAAGTTTATGTCAAAAATATAAAACAAAACAATTAACATTGAATGTAAGTGTCAAACTAACAAAACAATTACCATGCTTAGTCTTTGTCACACATCTTGTATCAAAATACTTTCCAATGGAAGAAGACAATAGAAAAATACTAACACACCTCTCTTAAAATCAAAATAAAATCTAAAATGTTGAGAACTCCAACAAACTGTCCCTTGCAGAAATCTCAAAGAGGAGCCATGGGAGTTCCCTGTAAATTATCTAATCCAAAAATAATTGCATAAGAAATCAATAAATAAGCAGCCAATAAGCAAGTGGAAACAATGCGCATCAAAATGTTAAAGTATCAAACATAAACATTGACAGAATGTAAAAGAATACACGACTGTACTGCAGTTCTTATCTAATTGGCATTACAACAATGCTTTATTCAACAAAATGCAATAATAGTGTTGAGAATGGTAAAAATATAGATTCAGTATTTCCTTCACCATTTCTTTTACATGTTTTGTAAACAGATCAAGCATTTAAAAACAATTGAAAATCTCCAAACATTTTTTCATGAATTATTCTTTTTAGCTTGCCTTCCATTTTCTATGTACTACAATTAAAATCAAATATCTATAAACCAGGATTATTTTCATCCACAAAGGGGGATTTCACAGAAAAGAAATTGAGAAAGAATATACACCGTTCATAAGAATTCCTACAGAACTTTACAAACACATGCATAGCAAAGAACATCAACACCACACAAAGAGCCAGAAAATCACAAGGCCACATAAATACACACCTATTGAAAGGGAGCGAGTAGAAGGTCCAGAACATCGCAACAAAATTCACGAACAGCAACGGTACATATTTCTATGATAATGACAATAGTGGTACCAATTTCTTGTGTGCTTCTCAGTTATTCCTGTCAGTGAGCATGATGTCTCATACGCAACATAGATGTGTATTCATCTACTTCAGCTACTGCAATTCATCACCCTACCTTGTCATTTGTACAAACTCCACATGTTGTATAGTATGAAGATTATTATGATGATGGCTATTATTATTATCAGCATCATCGTAATTATCATCATCATCATTATTTATTTATAAAGAGGTGGTCATGGCCCATAAAAATGCAAGTCATAATATTTAAGTGGAAAAAGAGCAGAAATAAACTAATACATTAGACCTCAATTACTAATAAACTAAGTTGCCAGAACATTAAGTAACAAACACTGATTTTCAATCACGGCAGCAAAAGCAGCACCTTAATGACAAAGTTTTTTTGAAAAAGAGGAAAAGACAGACAAACCTTACTCCAACGACCAAGGTCTTCTTGTTTATCTTATTCTTCTAGCCATAACAATTCCGCCAGGAATGGACTGACTTCTCCTTTTTGCTGCCCCTGCTCTCTAACTTGCAGGAATACATATCAAATTACAATGCCTCTTTCATAAACAACACAATTAGAGGGAAAATTATGAAATTAAAAAAAAAAAACCTTTAATTTTCACATTACAATGCATACCAAAAGATCTAGTTATATGACCTCAGAGTTGTAGCTCAGAACAACAGAAAGAGAAAGAAAAAAATGATCACCAGGAGTTATATGAGTTTAGTTATTAGCAGAAGAAATATGGACATACCACATGCAGATCCATAATGAAGTAAATAGTATCATACACATCTTGCAACAAATTGAAAGTAATGTTAATTCTTAAAATTGTACAGTTTTAAGCCGCACAAACTAATCAATGTTTTCTAATGTGTGATTTATGACAAAAAAACATGAAATAAGAGTGAATTGAAAAAAAACCTAAATAGCAACCCAATTCTTGATGGCACTGTAATAATTTCCAAGGTGAATTGAGCCGGTAGGTTGAACTCCCGAGACAACTCATTTCCTGTGGAGAAAGAAGATGTTAGTTAGTTAGTTGAATAAATGTAAAATTTAAATGAGAATTGAATTAAATGTGAATTACTTGATAGAGGTTGGCGTAGGTGTTGGAGTTTCGGAAGAGGTAGAGGATAGAGTGGTGCAACATCGAATGGTGGTTCTGAGGCGAGACCGAAAGAGCATTGAAGCTGCACATAACATGTTTGATGAATTGAAAATGAAAAGAGGAGAAAATAGTATTTATCAAATCAGACAATGGCTCTTAACAAACTGGAAAAGTAAAGCAAAATGCAAGTGAAAAGGACACGACCATGAGAGCGTTATCATAGTCAGCTCTAAATTAACTCAGACTGTCAATTTACTTCAAGTTATTTTCTTTCAAGTTTTTGCTTCAGTATGTAGCAAGTGCTAGTAAAAAACATTTAAATTTAAGACCAAATTTCATAAATCCAAGCAATTACATTGTGTATATTATGTTTCAGGTCAGATCTACAAAAATAGCACAAGGAACATAATAGAAACTCAAAGACGTAACATAAACTCATATTAAAGGAAACTTACCAGGATTTAAACAAAGCTTAACAAAAGAGATTACGTTCGAAACCACGCTCGCAACAACCGTGCGCATACTGTTCCCTATCAAGCACTCAAACAAAGTGAATTGTTAAGAAAAATTATAAGAAAAATAAAGGTTAAAAAAACTCAGAATAATGAATTAAAACTGAAACATCAAGAATAATAGCATCGGGTGAAAGAGTTGAAACATCTCCAAACTTGGCACCAGAACCGCCACCTCCTCCTCCATTTATGGCTCCAGCGCCTCCATTTCCACTGGCACCGGAAGAAGCAAATGAAGCAGCTGAGCTCGAAAGGCAGCACGTCCGACACGACGTTCGTGAGAGCAGTGCGTGGAAGGTATATAGCGAGAGTGATAACGGAACAGAAATGGAGGAACACGGAACGCAAAAGCGTTGTTGGAGTAAGTAACGACACATTTAAGTTTTTGGCTGAGGAGTGAGCGATGTGGTGCTCTGGATAAATGACGGGTTAGCAAGAATGACTTTCAACGGGAGAGAGGGGCGGCAGATTTAGGGTTTGAGGGGTAAACAGATGAAACATGAGAGAGAAAACGGGTGCAAGAGATGTGGAAAATGAGTGTGAAAAAAAGAAGAGATGTTTTGTTGGAGGGAAAAAGGGAAAAATAATATTTTAATTGGGACCAATGTATACTCAACACTTGGCAAGAAATTGTGAAAAGCAACTATAGATTTTGGGTTGAAATAGTTAATTACTTAAATAACCTTGTGATAATGTAAGTTTTTTTTGGGAAAGGGCAATTTGGACAGTTTGGGCAACTTCTTAGTAATGGGTAGATAGTTGAAAAAACCTGAAGTCACTGGTAATAAGTGAACGGAAAGAGAAATGGTAAGGAAGGACTTACGCAGAAGTTACAATGAATAACATATCTGATTAAACCAAAGCTTGTACGAGGGAGTGGAGATTAAAATCACAAGAAGTAAAACAAAAAGAAGAAACAAAAGAAGGCATTGGAATGATGATAATGGATAATGAGGAAGAGATGGCGTGAGCTAAAAAAGGATTCACTGGTTTTGTACATAATGCAAATCAAATACATAAGTTGCACGATCTTATGGCTGAAGGAGTTACATCTATAAAGGTGATACTGTTGGGGGTGATAAAGTATTTCTAAAAGTGGATGAAGATGAAGATATGAAGGAATTACTAAAAGAATACGAAAGTGCATTCCAACAATGGTTCAAATCAGTGAGAGAGTGAGAATCAAGAGATGCAGGAGGTTCACGATTAGTATGGATTAGAGTGTTCAGGGTTCCGATTCATGCTTTGAGAAGGAAGGTGTTTTCAACTTTAGTAACAATATTAGGTAGTCTGATAGAAATTGATCCAGTGACTGAGAAGATGCAAAGACTAGATGTGGCTAGAGTGCTGGTAAGAACAACTATGATGGACTTCATCAACAAAGTGAGACGAGTTTGAGTTAATGGAGAAGAGTTTATTATAGGATTCACATAGGAGTTATGCGATTGTACACTCCAATTTGATGATACAGACAGTGAAAGTGACTACACTTCAATAAGTTTCAGCTCTGACGGCGACGAGTCGTTCATACCTCCGTCAATAGAGTCGCTTGAAGAGGAAGTGAAAGACGATCTACATCAGATAGAGGACAATAATGGAAAACTACTGACAACATTGAAAAGATCAAACTCACGTCAATCATAAGACAAACAAACCAATAGAGAAACACTATTTTCTAGGGGTGTTCGCGGGCCAGTTTGGTTTGGTTTTGAGAGAATCTGATACCCGAACCAATAAAACCCAAACCAAACCGATTCGAAAAACAATGGATTGGTTTGGATTGGATTGATCGGATAAATTAAATATAAATATATAAAAATATTTTTTTAAAATTATTTGTTTACACACTAAAATATGAAAAATAAATTTTGAACACATTAATTACACACCTATTTTTAAAAAAGTTATGACCACCTTAGTCATACAGTAGTTGTTGTATTTCACTTAAATATTCAATAACTTGAAACAATTTTATTGCATACTCATACTCCATTCCATTGTATAAAATTCAAGGTTTGTAGTTTGCAGATACTCGTGATTTAAGGTTTTGCGATTTGGGAAGAAGGTTGTGGTTTGTGGATACTTGTAGTTTTTAATTTGTGAGTTTGATTTATAATGGTTGTGATGTTTGATTTTTCTATATTTCATCGTTGATTGATATGTTTGTAACAATTTGAAAGATTTCGTTCCGCTTTTCATTGGAAATGTCTAGAGACTATACCTTTTTGTTTCTTTCATTATGGTTTGTACTTGGTAACTGCTATAACAATTTTTCTCTTTATTCAATAAATAAGTAATAACTTAATTAAAATTAATAATTTATTATATGAATTAATTATGTTGATTGTTATTGGTTTGGTTCGGGTTTACGGGTAGCAAATTAGAAATCCGTTTCCCGAACCAATTAACATCAGTCTTAATTGGTTTGGTTCGACTTTTGCCCGAACTGAAAAAATGCCCAACCCAAACACATTGGTTTGGTTTGGATTTCGGTTTGGTTCGGATTTGCCCGAACCAATGAACACCCCTACTATTTTCAAAATTAGTGGCAATAGACAAGAAGCTAGAAGGAATGGGTAAAGTGGAGGAATAGCCATTAATAATAGAAGGAAACAATAATGATGACTGTAACATCCCAAATTTCGTAAGAATATATATTTAATTTATTTAAATATTATATTCGTGGTTTCTGTGAATTTTTGGTGGTTGGTGTCGATGTCGGTATTTTTGGTAAAGTTTGGTTATTTTAATTAAATAATAGTATATAATATGAATACATTAGAATTATTATTATTTGAAAATAACATTAGAAGAATTAAGGGTAAGATGGACATTTTAGGAGTATTAGTGAGGGTATTATGGAGAAAGCCCATATTTGAGGCCCAAGAGTTAAATTAACCAAAAAGGAGGAATTGAGGAGAATTAGGATTCATTTGTGGAGATTGTGAAAATAAGGAGAAAGTGCAGAGCTTTGAGGAAAAAGGGAGAAGGCGAGGATTTTTGTGAAGGTTTCCAAAGGCTCAAAAGAGAACTCATCGGATCGACAATATAAGGAATGGGGAGTAATTTCCTTTCATTGTTTTCATTATAGGATTCGATTGATTAAAGTGGATGTTGGGGTTTTGGGATTTTGAGGCTTTATGGGTTTTGAGGTAAACTGATGACTTTGAGGGCATTCTGTGAGATCGATTAATAAGAGTTGAATTTAATCGGTAAAATAGACCTTTGGGGCAGACTTCCCCGTTGTTGTAGTTATAACCCAGTGGTGAAGGATTTATGGATTTATATGAAGCTTGAGAGTTTTCAAGGTTTAGAGAAAATTAAGGTTTCCCGTAGTGTCCTGGATCGACCTAACAGGCGTAGGTTTTAGGACTTTAAATTCTGTGATGTGTTAGGACTGTTGTAGGGATGATTTTGGGTCGTTTGGGGCTGTAATTGCAGGTACTTTGGTGGTTGTGGAGCTACTGATGCGTAGCAGCGATTTGCTGTAATCGCAGGTTCGCTAGGCGAACCATTGCTTTGCTAGGCGAACCATTGCTTCGCTAGGCGAATGTTTGCCAAGGCTCGCTAAGTGAGCAGCGCAGCGAATGCGCGATAATATGAGTGTGAGTACATAGGTGATTCTGGAGTAGGAGGAGTGATTCGCTGGAAGCCTCGCTAGGCGAAGGGAACAACGAGTAGGTTCGCTAAGCGAACGAGCTAGCGAGCATAACAGATGATTGTGTTTCTGGTGTTGAGTGTGGTGTCTGTGGGGTTCGCTGGCCGCTTCGCTAAGCGAAGGCCACAGCGAACAGGTTCGCTAGGCGAACCCTAGAGCGAACTGCTGCTGCTTCGCGATTTTGGGTTATGTGTTGTGCTGTTGTAATGTTTTGTTGCCGTGACTTTTATGATGATTTTCCATGATGTTACTGATGATTATCTGATGATGTTTTGGTGATTTTTTGACAAATATGTGATGACATGACGTATATGAGAAATGATGAATGATGATGCATATTATGAAGTTTATTTTGATGATGATGATTAGTGATGTTGTGTATCATACATTCATATACATACTCTGTGACGACGCTTCATTCCCATTGTGCGGATATGAGGTAATTATGACGTGCTCTGGTTCCAAATGCAGGATCGATCCTATTGACGGGGATCTTTGGAGGGTTGATGGCCTAGTGTCCATCTATTATGACGATTGGTACCACATGCACGAGTCTTGTTATGCATTGCATTTTATGTGGCCTTGATGATTTTGTGATATGGTGCTTCCTGATATTTTCCTTGATGATGACCTTGATGATGTCATTTATGAAGATAATGCTATTTTATGTATATCTTGTTTTATAATGATTATTATGAATTGTGATTACTCACCCTGCCTGTTTGAATGTTGCCTCCACGTGGGTAGCGTGCAGGTGATCGGGTTTAGCTGTGGATGCTTTGAGGACCTTGAAGTTTATTTGCTTCTGGTCGATTTAGAGGGTCTTGCTCTGATAATGTAACATCGGGTTGGGGTCCTTTGAGTCGAACTATGTTGTTTCCTTATTTTTGTTGTCATTTGATGATATGGTTTTATTTTGATTATTATGACGGTTGTTGAAAAAACCTTTTATTTGAGAATTTTGAGTTCCCGCTGCCATGTGAAGGCTTTCTGATTTATTTTGAGAAAACCCTTTGTTTACAGGGTAATTGTGTTATTTTGATTTAATGAGAAATGTGCACCCTTTGAGGGAATTTTTATGCCTTACTCTGATATTTGAGTTGTTTCTGCTGCAACATTATTGGGGGTAGAAAAGGGTGTTACATTAGTGGTATCAGAGCAGGTCGGTCCGTCCGGCCAGGTTGTCTAATGTTGTTTGTTTCCCTAGTGTGTGACATGTGCGTAAAAACACTGTCGATGCTTATTTTGTTTTCCATTTGCAGGTTGGGAATGAAACAAATGGGGGAGAAGATGGTGTTTCTCCATGGTGTTTCGAGTGTGGAGCGTTGGCTAAGTGTGGTGTTGGACGCTGCGATAGTTGGTAGGGATCGTTTGTACCGCCTCATGATATCGGTTGTTATTGACAAATTGAGGAACTGATCACCCTTAATCTCTTGTTGATAATAGACAGGATCATGTTAGGTGGGATAGACATGTGTTGCGAACTTGAGTAGTGTGCGCAGTGAATTGTTGGGGTTAAGCCGAGTGCTTAAGGATTGTTTTGATGAGTTGATGCAGACTAATAGACTTGAAGATGAGGCGAATTAGAGTTTCTTGTCTGATGATCAAGTTGGGATATTTGGAGGAGAACGATCAGGTATTGTTGATGTCTGCCTTTTGAGGGATAGAGGACAGTGTGACGACTAACGATATGCCGGTGGTGTGTAATTCCTGACGATCACCTGAATCTAATTTCGACGAAGGTGAAGAGTTGTTTGTTCTGTGAAGCAAGTGGGTAAGTCTGTGAAAGATGGTACAAAGGTGTTATGATGTTGGATTATTGGAAGGCATAAGGGATGCGGTTGTGTGTGACTATTTGGAAGTGTTCCCATGAGATATCAGTGGTTTACCATTGTAGTGTGGAGTGTAACTTGCTATCGACCTGGTACTCGATGCAAGCTCGATGTCGGTGTTTGCATACAGAATGCATATTTCTGAATAAGTGAATTGAAGAAATAGCTAGAAGAATTACTTGAGAGGAAGTTGTTCGACCGAGTGTTTCCCTATGAGGTGCCCCTGTGATGTCGGTGAAGAAGAAAGATGGAAGTATGAGGTTGTACGTTAATTATCGGCAGTTGAATAAGGTGATGATCAAGAATAAGTATCCACTTCCGAGAATCGACGAATTGATGGATCGGCTAGTAGGTGCTTGTGTGTTTAGCAAGATTGATTTGAGGTCTGGTTATCATCAAATTCGAGTTAAACCTGATGATATTCTGAAGACAGCCTTTAAATCACTATGAATACACTGTGATGTCATTTGGTGTATCTAATGCGCCTGGTGTGTTCATGGAGTACATGAATCGGATTTTTCATGAGTATTTGGATAAGTTTGTGGTGGTGTTCATCGATGATATCTTGATATATTCTCGATCTGAAGAAGAACATGCTGAGCATTTGAGAACTGTGTTGCAAGTGTTGAAAGAGAAGAAGTTGTATGCAAAGCTATCCAAGTGTGAGTTCTGGTTGAAGGAAGTGAGTTTCCTTGGCCATGTGATTTCAAGTGGCGGGATTGTTGTTGATCCTTCTAAGATTGATGTTGTATTACAGTGGGAGACTCCGAAGTCTGCGACTGAGATACGAAGTTTTCTGGGATTGGCGGGCTATTACCGCAAGTTTATTGAAGGTTTTTCTAAGTTGGCATTACCTTTGACTCATTTGACTCGAAAGGGTCAAGCCTTTGTGTGGGATGTATCTTGTGAAGAGAGTTTCGTGGAATTGAAGAAGAGATTGACTACTGCTCCAGTGTTTATTTTGCCTAATCCGAGTGAATCTTTTGTGGTGTACTGTGACGCGTCGAAGATGGGTCTTGGTGGAGTATTGATGCAAAATGGACAAGTTGTTGCTTATGCTTCGAGACAATTGCGAGTCCATGAGAGGAATTATCCTACGCATGACTTGGAATTAGCCGCGGTGGTGTTTGTGTTGAAAATTTGGAGACACTATCTGTTTGGCTCTAAATTTGAAGTGTTCAGTGATTATAAATGTAACACCCACATATATAAACATACATCAAAGCATATATTACACATGGATAATACGTTTGGTACTGAAATATACAAGTTCCTAGTAACACCGTATACATATAAATGCCCAAAAAGCCTAATACAAAAAACTATGGCATGTTATATATACAAGATGTTCCAAAAGATAAAACTAAGAACTAGATCAACTAATGATCTCAAAATCTCCACAACGGAAGCCTTGCCACACAAAAGGCACGATCCGTAAGGAAAAGTCAAACCACTTTGTCCTTACCCTTCGCCGAACCTGTAGAACCTGTGATGTAAACAACAACAGTGGGGTGAGATACATCAAATCTCAGTGAGTTCGCTATCTTATAGTCCTCTCGGCTTTACAAGGTTCTAACAAGCCTAACTCAAGTCAAAAGGGGAGGGAAATGACCTTGAGTACACCCACACACTATAGAGGAATCCACACTCGTGAGCCTGTTAGCTCACACTAGTGCCAAAGCACGCCCTGAGCCTGTTAACTCAAGAATACTGTTAATCAATAACCGTATCAAGGCATCCCCTTTTCCCATCCGCTTCAAAGTCTAGAAGTCGACCCGAGTCATGGATCCTTGTAGTTACTTGGCATACGAAATGGATTCGGGATCATCGGTTCGTACACTGTGATCCGTCACTTCACACGGCCCGTACACCGTCACAAGTCTCTTTACCCGTAGGCTCCATTCGTACTACACGCGGGAATCAAACCTGCCAAGTAATTGTGCATACGTTTTAGAGGAGGTGCTCGAGTCTCATGAAACTACACCGCAAGGTAAACCGGTTATGATTTCTAGACACACGCCTCGGCCTCTCTTGCACGAGCGTTGTCACAATGTCATTCCATACTATCCGACGATTGTTTACGGTAATGCTCCTCATTCTACCTATTTCGTATTTTAACATGCATACATATTCAAACATGTTTAACAATAAGAACAATAAACAAAGCATAATACATTTGCACACTAGAAATTTCAAATGATAAAAACAACACACTTATCCCACTTTTGGGGTTTCCTCCGATTATTTAATCAGGCATCAAAACCGATATTTTACACCTTCATTGTGTAGAACATCTCTGTAGCTTTCCATCGGTACCAAGAACTCCTCGATCGGAAACACGGTTCAAAAGATATGGATTTTTAAAGTATTTTTCCAAAAAGTTACAGTGTTAATCGGTTAACACATTTGGTTAACCGATTAACCAAAATCAGACACTCTCTGTTAACCGATTAACCAAAATGGTTAATCGATTAACCAGTTTAATTTCCACGTAAAACAACAGATTTCTCACTGGTTAATCGGTTAACCAATAACGTTAATCGATTAACCATGTTGCAGAAACCCAAAAACTCTGTTTTCTTGGATTCTTTCCATTCCAATCCCAATCAAAACCATTTCAAACATTCAACCAAGCATAAACAGATGATTATACATATATAATGGTTGTTCTATACGATTTATATCTCATTTTATCCGTTAGATTCGTCGATTAGCAAAATTATTCATTTTTCCTCAAATTCAACCTAACTCTAAAACCTCAAGAAATTCTACACTAAAGTCTCTATCTAGAACCCACCTGGATAACAAGATGAGGATGATGAAGATGAGATGAAATGATGAAGAGTTGATGAATGGATGATGATGATCTTGATGTTCTTGAGCTTTCTCCTCTTTCCTCTTTTCTCTCCTTTCCTTTCCTTTCTTTCTTCTTTCCTTCAATGTTTCTATCTTTCTCTTTTTGTTTGGAAAAATGGGAGGAAAAGGAAATAAGTAGTAAAATAGTATTAGAACTAATACTACTAAATGTCCAAAAAGTCTCTACAGCTCCAAATAATTAAAACCTCAGAGTCGGGTAATATTAACTTGAACGGCTCTGAGTTCAACAGTTACTCCAATTATCTTTGCAGATAATTTCTCAGAGTACACTAGAGCTCAGTTGATCACAACTTAATATTATCCAGAGCAATTAAAATTACGGGGTATTACATCCTCCCCCCTTAAATAGAAATTCGTCCTCGAATTTAGAAGATTACCTGAACAGATGGGAATAAGAATCTCGCATTTCCGACTCGAGTTCCCAAGTAGCATCGCCCGGATGCGTCATATCCCATTGCACCTTAACAAGAGGAATGTCGTTGTTCCTTAACACTTTTGTTTCTCTTCCCACAATACAACTCGGTTGAGGTTCAAAAGTCAAGTCCGCTTCTATTTCCACAGATTCTGGTAGAATTGGCTGAAAAGGATCAGGAATAAACTTATGGAGCTGAGATACATGAAAGACATCATGCATTTCAGATAGAGAGGGTGGTAAGGCTAATCTGTAAGCGACTTCACCAATCCTTTCTAAAATCTGATACGGTCCCACGTATCTCGGACTTAATTTGCGTGACTTAAACGGTCCTTTCAATCTCAATCTCGGAGTAACTTTCAAAAATACATGGTCACCTTCCTCAAATTCCAGAGGTCTCCTACGGTTGTCCACATAACTCTTTTGACGATCTTGTGCTTGTTTAACTTTCTCACGGATCATCCAAATCTTTTCCGTAGTCTCTTGAATAATTTCGGGTCCCAAAATTCTATCTTCGCCAACTTCTGCCCAACACAAAGGTGTTCTACATTTTCTCCCATACAATGCTTCATAAAGAGCCATACCGATGCTCGCATGGTAACTATTGTTATAGGAAAACTCAATTAACGGTAAAAGTTCATTCCAATTTCCTCTACTCTCTAGCACACAAGCTCTTAACATATCTTCCATCGTCTGTATTGTTCGCTCAGTCTGACCATCCGTCTGAGGATGATTCGACGTGCTCAAACGCAAATTCGTACCCATAGCTTGTTGGAACACCTTCCAAAACCTCGAAGTAAACTTCGGATCTCTATCGGACACAATATTAGAAGGAACACCATGCAATCTCACAATCTCAGCAATAAACAACCTTGCAAGATGACTTGCCTTGTAGTAGTTTTCACGGCTAAGAAATGCGCAGATTTCGTTAGTCGATCTACAATCACCCAAATAGAATCATAACCACCTTGCGTACGGGGTAAACCCACTACAAAGTCCATAGAAATACTATCCCACTTCCAAACTGGAATATCCAAAGGTTGTAACAGACCGCCCGGTCTTTGGTGTTCAATCTTCACCTGTTGGCACACCGCACATTCCGACACATATATCGCTATATCCTTTTTCATCCCAGACCACCAATAATCTCTCTTTAAGTCTTGATACATCTTCGAAGAACCAGGATGTATCGTAAAAGTACCTTTATGAGCTTCATCTAAAATCTTCCTTTTCAATGCCTCATCCTTCGGAACACAAATCCGTTGATTAAACAGAACAATCCCATCTGTTGCTCGTGTAAAACCCGGTTGAAGTAACAACTCTTGTAATTCCTCTTCTAGCATTTGCTCTTGATGAATCTCAACTCTTAAAGTAGAATTGACATTCAAACTTCCCATAATCACACCATTCGGAGTCCACACGAACTGGAGATTAAGATCTCTAAACTTTTCCAACAACGAATACTCCAAAATCATCAATTCTGCACTATGAATCATTTTCCGACTCAATGCATCCGCTACTTTATTCACTTTTCCTGGATGATACTTCAATTCTAAGTCATAATCCTTTAAGTACTCCATCCACCTTCTTTGTTGCATATTCAACTCCTTTTGGTCAAACAAATACTTCAAACTTTTGTGGTCACTGAACATTTCAAAGCGTACACCATACAAATAATGACGCCACACCTTCAGCGCAAACACCACTGCAGCTAGTTCCAAATCATGAGTTGGATAATTCTTCTCATGAACTTTTAACTGTCGAGAAGCATAAGCTACTACTTGACCACCTTGCATCAGAACACCCCCTAATCCCCTCTTAGAAGCATCGCAGAATACTTCATAAGAGTTGATAGGATCAGGAATAATTAATATTGGAGCACTCGTCAAACTTTCCTTCAATTTCTTAAAACTTTGTTCACAACCCGAATCCCACTCAAAAACAAAATCTTTCTGAGTAAGTTTTGTCATTGGTAAGGCCAATTGAGAAAAACCTTTAATGAACCTTCTATAGTAACCTGCCAATCCCAGGAAACTTCTAACCTCTGAAGCATTTCTTGGTCTCTCCCAATTAATCACTGCTTCTACTTTCGATGGATCTACTGCCACACCACCTTGAGATATAACATGTCCAAGAAAATTAACTTTCGACATCCAAAACTCACACTTGCTTAACTTAGCAAACAGTTGCTTCTCTTGCAATACCGATAAGACAATTCTCAGATGTTCTCCGTGCTCTTGTGGAGTACGAGAATAAATAAGAATGTCGTCAATAAAAATTACAACAAATTGGTCCAAGTAAGCCTGAAATATACGGTTCATGTAATCCATAAAAACAGCTGGAGCATTAGTCACTCCGAAAGGCATCACCAAGAATTCGTAATGACCGTAACGGGTTCTAAATGCAGTTTTTGGCACATCGGAACTCTTCACTCGGATCTGATGATAACCCGACCGTAAATAAATCTTCGAGAACACGCAGGCTTCTTTCAATTGATCTAACAAGTCGTCTATCCTGGGTAAGGGGTACTTGTTCTTAATGGTGACTTTATTCAACTTACGGTAATCGATGCATAAACGCATTCCCCCATCTTTCTTCTTTACCAATAACACTGGAGCTCCCCAAGGTGAAACACTAGGTCTAACAAAATGCTTAGACATCAAGTCTTCCAATTGGTCCTTTAATTCTCTTAATTCAAGCGGTGTCATCCGATAAGGAGAAACGGATATAGGAGCCGTTCCTGGTACCAGGTCAACAGAGAACTCGACTTCTCTCTCCGGAGGAAGAGAAGTAACATCCTCAGGAAAAACTTCAGGAAACTCACAAGCTATAGGAATACTCAGACCTTGCTGTTCACTACTCCCCTCCTTAGTAAGAACCAATAAAACAGATTTTTCCTTCTCAAACAAGAAATTTATCATTCCCACCGTACCTTCTAAAATCGTTGATAACACATCTTTCGGGGTAGCCTCAGCAGATGGAATAATGATTAACTTTTCTTCACACCCAATAAACACCGAATTAGCAGAAAGCCAATCCATCCCCAAAATGACATCAACTTTCTTAAGTGGTAAACAGATAAGGTCAATCTGGAAAACTCTATCATTCACAGACAAAACACAATTTTCGCACAACAACGGTGTTTCAACCATTTCATCCATGGTGGTAGTAACCACCATAGTAGGAGAAAAAGGAACAGTTTGCAACCCAAGTCGCTTCACACATCTCAAAGACACAAAAGAATGCGTTGCCCCACAATCAAATAAAACAAAACAAGGTTGTCCATTAACAAGGCACGTACCAGCAATTAAAGAATTGTCACCCTTTGCTTTTCTTGCATCCAAGGTATACACTCGCCCGATATTCTTCTCTTGCATTTGATTCTTATTTTGAGGACAATTCCGCGATAAATGGCCCACCTTATTGCACTGATAACACCGTATTCCCTCCAAAACACACCTACCATAATGATTCTTACCACAAGTACGACATACCGGAGGTACACTAGTCCTAGAACTCTGAGCTTGCTTCCCTTTGAAAGATTGTTGCCTTGGTCTAAATTATTGATTCGATCTCCCTCGATCACTTTGATTCGACCTACTCAATTCTCCTTCCGCTTGTACCTTCTTCAAACTATGTTCCGCCACATAACACTGTCTCAACAATTCAACATAACTAGTAAATTCCCTCTGTGACACACTATGTGAAATTTATGCCCTCAAACTAAACAGAAACTGATCGATCTTCCATCTCTCATCAGGAGCATACATGGCCTGTCTAGAATAGTCAGCCATGATCTCGAACTTTTCCGCATAAGAAGCCACTGTCAAATTGCCTTGTCTCAACTGTTGGAACTCAAACTCCTTCTGAGACCTTAAGGAACTTGGAAAATACTTCTCCATAAAATTTACCTTAAATTGCTCCCACACCTTTAGTACCTCTTGAATTGTCATTAAGGCTGAAGCGCTCTCCCACCACCTCATGGCAGGACCTTTTAGTAAGTGAGAAGCAAAAACCACTTTATTTTCCTCACTGCACTGCACTATTAAGAAAATCCGTTCCATACCTGATATCCATTCATGCGCCTTCACTGGATCTAACCCTCCCTGAAACTCTGGAGGATTCATACGAATGAATTCCCTAAAGGTTCCCCCTGCAACTTCAGGAACAACCACTGGAAGATGCAGACTCTCAGCCATTTGCTGTACCATTCCTTGCATATACTGATTTTGCTGCTGCTGCATCTGCTGCATGAATTGATACAAAGGGGCATTCCCTTTGGCACCCGGTGGAACCGTCCCAGCCGGAGTAGTCCTCGGTCTTCCACGGTTATTTCTGCATCTGTCCGCCATGTTCCTGAATGTCATACAGATAGGATTAAGTTGATCAGGCTCAATACCATAAATATAACACTCAAGACCAATGGCGACACGCCGTATATGAAACGAAAAGAAAATACTTATACTATTCCATGGCTAGGTCGAGGACACGACCTGCTCTGATACCAACTGTAATACCTACATATATATACATACATCAAAGCATATATTACACATGGATAATACGTTTGGTACTGAAATATACAAGTTCCTAGTAACACCGTATACATATAAATGCCCAAAAAGCCTAATACAAAAAACTATGGCATGTTATATATACAAGATGTTCCAAAAGATAAAACTAAGAACTAGATCAACTAATGATCTCAAAATCTCCACAACGGAAGCCTTGCCACATAAAAGCCACGATCCGTAAGGAAAAGTCAAACCACTTTGTCCTTACCCTTCGCCGTAAATGCAGAACCTGTGATGTAAACAACAACAGTGGGGTGAGATACATCAAATCTCAGTGAGTTCGCTATCTTATAGTCCTCTCGGCTTTACAAGGTTCTAACAAGCCTAACTCAAGTCAAAAGGGGAGGGAAATGACCTTGAGTACACCCACACACTATAGAGGAATCCACACTCATGAGCCTGTTAGCTTACACTAGTGCCAAAGCACGCCCTGAGCCTGTTAACTCATGAATACCGTTAATCAATAACCGTATCAAGGCATCCCCTTTTCCCGTCCGCTTCTACGTCTAGAAGTCGACCTGAGTCATGGATCCTTGTAGTTACTTGGCATACGAAATGGATTCGGGATCATCGGTCCGTACACCGTGATCCGTCACTTCACACGGCCCGTACACCGTCACAAGTCTCTTTACCCGTAGGCTCCATTCGTACTACACGCGGGAATCAAACCTGCCAAGTAATTGTGCATACGTTTCAGAGGAGGTGCTCGAGTCTCATGAAACTACACCGCAAGGTAAACCGGTTATGATTTCTAGACACACGCCTCGGCCTCTCTTGCACGAGCGTTGTCACAATGTCATTCCACACTGTAATACCCCAAATTTTGACCACTTAGATTTCCCATCATTGTGAAAATCATCATCACAATATGGATGAATCATCATGCCTCATTAGTCTCCCCAAAGATGGGTGAGCATCCACTACAATCAAAAATTAGGGTTTCAAGCCCTCTCTGAGTGCTTAGACAAAGGATCAATCAAGAAATGACATGATCTTCAACTTGTCTAATCTCTCAAACATCCACAATGGATCAAAAAGGACTCCCACTTCAAGGATTAAGCACAAGGCTGCTCCCTTCTAGGTGGATCAAGTCTCAAGATCGACAGTGTCACCAAATTAGGGTTTTGGTCGACCAGGGCCTCCAGATGGAAATTTTCATCTGGGCACAAGGCAATGATCCAAAACATGACCTAATATACTTCATGGAACCTCATGAACCCATGCATCAAGTCAATTTTGCCTCAGGGGATGCATTCATCAAAAATCAGGAATTAGGGTTTCTTGACCTAATTCACCCCTAAGTTGACTTTTGGGACAAACCATGAGCCAAGACCTCAAGAGATGATTTGAGGGTCTCTAATACACCATATTGATCCATTTGGAACAATGGATTGATCCAAGAAGCTTGAGCAACAAGTTTCATTTTCATCTGCACCACAATTAGGGTTTTAAGGGAAAAGTCAACTGTAACTTTGACTTTTGACCTAGGCATGCTCCCAAACCCTAATACATGATTGAATATACCCTATGACACCCATGGAACATGTACATCAAGTTTGATTTAGTTCAAGGACATGATTTCCTGAAGAATTGCACAGTTTGAAATTCATCTGATAAAAAGTCAACTGTGCACAAAAGTCAACTTTGACTTTTTGAGATTTTTCACCAAAATGGATTTTTAACCCTAAAATGATGTTAATGTATGATTTGAATCATCATTCATCAAGAAAAATCAAGAAAAGTGAGATAACTTGTAAAAGGGGTAACCATAAAACTTAGAAATTTTTCTAAGTTAAAAATAAAGTGGCAAAGGTACCAACTTTGGAGGACCATAACTCCTAAACCACAAGGCCATTTTTTCTCATCCAAAGATGGATTTGTAGCCCTCATTATCACCTACAAAAACTTCAACTACAAGTCATTCCAATTCATTAAGGATTTTGAGTTATGGAGTGATCAAAGTGGCTGAAAAGTGAAAATGTCACTTTTTCCAACACTTTGTGAAATTTTCACTAAGTCAGAATTCTGCTTCACTTTTTGCCAAATGTAGGGGGATTTTAAACTTGGAATAAAAAGAGATCAAAACCAAACTTGTTTAAACAGTTGTTGTATCATGTAAGAGCTTTCCAAAATGGCTAAGAACATTGCCAAATTCAACCTACATCATGAGATACAACATTGGCAAGTTGCCTTGCTGAAATCTGTCAAAGCAAGGCAGAATTTGCATTTTGGCTCGATTTGCCAAAATCAGTCAATTGCAATTGCTCCAATCCACTTGGACACCTCAGAGGATTGAATCCAAAGGGGACAATCACTGAGCCAAGCCTCCAAGGTCCAAGGAACAAAGAATAGCATGTTGAACCTAGAATGGCCAAAATAGGGACAAGACTTCAAATTTGGAATGAGGCATTCAATGGAACCATCAAGGTGGCATGACTGAGCCATTCTCATATGAAATCAGTCAAGACTTATCCAAGACCAAGGGGACCAAAGCTCTGTGCCCTAACCTCAACAATGGCTAGAGGAGACTTTCATTTCCATTGGCCAACATTGAGGAAACCTACTTACCAGCTGCCATGCACTATTCCTTGCAAAACAAACTTGCTCTACTATAAATAGAGCTCAATTGTGGTCAGTTTAAGTACACCAAAGCCATCTAACAGGTGCTTTCCTCAAAATCTCTTTCTCTTGGCAAAAATGCCTTTCTTAGCAAGGTAGCTATCGGGTTTTGAGTTTGAGAGCAATTCTGCACAAACCAATCACTCACACACCTCACATACATCACATATGAGCTGATCAAACACTCACATAACATCTGAAACATCAATTTCACAAAATCACTTGCCATCCACACAAGTTTGAAGTGAAGTTGCAGCTGAGATGCCATAAACTGATCCAGTCCATTTTAATTCAATCCAAGTGTTCAAACACACTCCATATGGTGTAGGGAAGCTGTCAAGATCATCACAACTTGTCTGTAACACCTCCAACTCAAAATCACATCTGCTCTTGCTGTCACGACTTGAAGGTAAGCCTAAACTTGGGCATCTCTCAATCTATGCATATTTCCTCGCACAATAATTTGGCCATATGTTCATAATCATGCATGGAATGTTTTCCCTCAATTAATTGCATTGTTTGAATCCTGTATCAAAAATCCTAGCCTTCATGCAGAAATTAGGGTTCTTGAGGTTTCTTCGTGATTTCTTGTTGTATGTTTAATTTAAATGAAATTAAACTACATAGACATGATCGTGAGGTTGAGACGAGCATAATGATATGTGGATTGCATGATATGATTACGTATTCATGGAGATTGGATAGAAAACGCAAATCAGCCAAACCAAGAACACGCGCGTGTTCTTCAACTGTTCTTGGCGCCATTTTTCATATATTTGAATATTTGAATTTTGTGATTTTGTTTAATTGATTCAAAAATTAATTTCTCTCTGAGTTTATTGATTTTGAGTTGATTCTTTTTTTAATAATTCACAAAAATGTTAAAATATTTTATTTTATCAAAAAATCCCAAAAATATTATTTATTTCATTTAATTGATATTTTTGTAAAGAATTAATATTTTGATTGTTTTTGGCATTTTAAATATTTTTTCTACATTGATTTTGCAACTTTTAATGCTTTCTAATTATTTTGTAGGTCAATACTTAATTTTTGAAGCATTAATCCAAGATCACAATTTGTTTTCCATGTGTTAAACAATTTTTGATCATTTTAATTGAATTTTTATTCAATTAAATACATTTTTGAAAACAAATTAGGGTTTTGGATTAATTCAACCCTCATAAATTATTTTCAAAACACTTTTGGGCCTCTATTAGAGTGTAAGACCCAATCCTTTTTTTGACCAAATCATCCTTGGGCCTCACTTATTGTATAAGTCCCGATACCGTCAAAAACCAAACGGCGCGATCGTCGCCTTTTCAAAAAAACATCTGGGCCTCTCCTCGAGCTATAAGACCCATTCAAAACTTTTGGGCCTCTATTAGAGTGTAAGACCCAATCTCCCTTTTTACCAAAACATTTTGGGCCTCACTTATTGTATAAGTCCCTCTGCGTTAAAAGAAAACCTCGGCGCGATCGGCATTTTAAACGAAAAGTCATTTGGGCCTACCCTCGTGTTATAAGCCCCACTCTTTTCTTTAAACCTTTTTGGGCCTCTTGAGAGAGTGTAAGACCCATCCCTTTGTACAGAAAACCTTTTTGGGCCCCAGTCACTTGTATAAGTCCCTCTGTACAAATTCAAACAGTGCGCTCACTGATAAAACCCTGGGCCTCTCCTTGAGCTGTAAGCCCCAAATCTTTCTTTTTCAAAGCACTTTCTCCTTTGATTTTTAATATACTGTTGTTTTCAATCTTTCTTTGTTGAACGACTAACCAAACAGCATGGAAGCTCTACAACCGAGTAAGTGGTTATCGCTTTCATTTACTGCTTTCATATTATAAACTGTATTGTGGGGCTGCTCACTGTAAGTCTCCTTTCATAAACTCATATCTACTGTGTAATAATAGTATAGATATTTCGAGTTTTCCCGGCAACTACGTCTAGAACTAAGTGACGCCGTTTCATTTATTCGTAGAAATAAACGCCTAGATCCCCAATAGGAGCACCAGATACAGTCTTCTCTTCGGCTGTCCTCCTTAGGAATCGTCAAGAAATTCTATCCCCCGGAGATGAATTATTCTCGGTGAAACTTCTCTTGAATTTCTTCAAACCGCCGAACGGTTAGGACTCTCTCTAAAAGTTAAAGTCACTGGATAGTAAACCTCGCACGTTTACCAGTGGTTTTTACTCTAAAAGAGTTTTCCTGAACTTTTCTTTGGTTTGGGACCCACGGGCTTCTTAAAAGCATCGGCCTCCTCTTGGGCATCATACAAGGACCCACAGGCTTCCTAAAAGCAACCCCGCCTCCTCTTGGGCATTATTCAAGGACCCTACGGCTTCTTAGAAGTATTCACAGCCTCCTCTTAGGCTTCGTATAATGATCTCTTCCTTCGGGAATGATAGCCTCCTCTTGGGCTTCGTACAAGGACCCGTCGGCTTCTTAAAAGTTTTCTAGCCTCCTCTTGGGCTTCGTACAAATTGTCCCGACGACCTCCTAGAGGTATAGGAACAGAACCTAGTCATCCTCATAGAACAGTCCTTTCATAGAGTCTACTACTGTTTCTCAAAGCATAGTACAAAAGATAAAACTCTAGACACGGACAGTCTAACTTCCTTGAGTCTCAAATACATTCTCAAGCACCCTTCGTTAAATAGGAAGGAAACCCGTAGACTCGGACAGTCTCAATACCCTTTGGATTTCCCGTTTCCTCAACGAGAAGGAAATACCCCTGATCCTCAAATCAAATCCCTGAGTACAGTGTTGCTCATATAAGAACTGATTTTCTCTTTTTAAATCAGTATATTGGATCTGTCACTCAACTGAAACAGTTACAATAGCCTCCATCTCGGGCTTCATACGAGATACCAAAATTCTCCCCAGTGGAGTCAAAACAACCCTTTTAGCCTCTCTCTCAGGCTTTGTATGAGACACAAAAGATTCCCTCGTTGAGTCAATCACCCTTTTTTTGCCTCCATCTCGGGCCTCGTACGAGATATAAATCCTTTAAGCAAGAGTCGAACTCTTTGCTATCCTCCTCTTAGGCTTTGTATAACGATATGCCCCACTGGGTCAAAAACCTTTAGCCTCTCTCTCGGGCTTTGTACGAGACACAAATTAGCCTCCTCTTAGGCTTTGTATAAGAAAACCACTGGTTGATCCAATCAACCTTTTAGCATCAAAGCTGTGCCTCGTTCACAGTACACAAACATCAACAACTCCTTTCCCTTCATCTAATCGCTGTAAGCGGCAAGCCTCTGGATCATCTATATCCATGCCACTGTCCCTCTTTTAGCATGAGAAATTCCTAAGGAAAGATGGCATTGCTCTACACTGAGTTAAAGTCTTCTCCTTCAGGTTAAAACCCTTTCTTCAGAAATTATGGCATTGCTCAGATCCGCGTATCCCAGTTAAAGTAATTCTCCTTCTCCCTCTTTAGAGATGACAAATTCTCTCTAAAGCCGAGGTCTTTTCAGCTTCACGTCTTGGGCTTTGAACAAGACATAAATAGACCTTTTAGCTTCACATCTTGGGCTTTGAACAAGATACAAATCAACTTTCGCTTCACGTCTTGGGCTTTGAACAAGACACCAAAAACCAATTTCCTCCCATAGAATAGGAGGAGGAACTACGAACGCTCTGATTTCCCTGTTTCGGTAAATGGGAATACGTAGGCATAAGATCGAAAGAAAAGATCTTAGCGAGCGCAATCAACAAAAAAACCCAAATCCCATATCCCCATCCATCAAAGGCAGTAATTCAAAAGCACCAGTCCTAACATCCTAATCCTTACTCCCCGCCAGAAACCCTTTGCCTAGAAAAAAGAAAGAAAGAAACCCGTATTGGCGAAATACGAATAACCAGTACAAAGGCCCCCCACATTGATAGCATCCGTAACCTAACAGACCGCTGTTTAAACTCAGTATGCAAGTAGGGTTAATTGGAGACATCTATTTCCCTTCCTTAGTCAGCTCACAATAGGATAAAAAATGAATCGACCTGTAGTTTTAAGCTCAACCGCAGAGAGCGACCAGCGCTTAAGAACCGCGTTCAAAATCGCTCGCTACACACACTATCCGACGATTGTTTACAGTAATGCTCCTCACTCTACCTATTTTGTATTTTAACATGCATACATATTCAAACATGTTTAACAATGGGAACAATAAACAAAGCATAATACATTTGCACACTAGAAATTTCAAATGATAAAAACAACACACTTATCCCACTTTTGGGTTTTCCTCTGATTATTTAATCGGGCATCAAAACCGATATTTTACACCTTCATTGTGTAGAATATCTCCGTAGCTTTCCATCGGTACCAAGAACTCCTCGATCGGAAACACGGTTCAAAAGATATGGATTTTTAAAGTATTTTTCCAAAAAGTTACAGTGTTAATCGGTTAACACATTTGGTTAACCGATTAACCAAAATCAGACACTCTCTGTTAACCGATTAACCAAAATGGTTAATCGATTAACCAGTTCAATTTCCACGTAAAACAACAGATTTCTCACTGTTTAATCGGTTAACCCATAGCGTTAATCGATTAACCATGTTGGAGAAACCCAAAAACTCTGTTTTCTTGGATTCTTTCCATTCCAATCCCAATCAAAACCATTTCAAACATTCAACCAAGCATAAATAGATGATTATACATATATAATGGTTGTTCTATACGATTTATATCTCATTTTATCCGTTAGATTCGTCGATTAGCAAAATTATTCATTTTTCCTCAAATTCAACCTAACTCTAAAACCTCAAGAAATTCTACACTAAAGTCTCTAGCTAGAACCCACCTGGATAACAAGATGAGGATAATGAAGATGAGATGAAATGATGAAGAGTTGATGAATGGATGATGATGATCTTGATGTTTTTGAGCTTTCTCCTCTTTCCTCTTTTCTCTCCTTTCCTTTCCTTTCTTTCTTCTTTCCTTCAATGTTTCTATCTTTCTCTTTTTGTTTGGAAAAATGGGAGGAAAAGGAAATAAGTAGTAAAATAGTATTAGAACTAATACTACTAAATATCCAAAAAGTCTCTACAGCTCCAAATAATTAAAACCTCAGAGTCGGGTAATATTAACTTGAATGGCTCTGAGTTCAACAGTTACTCCAATTATCTTTGCAGATAATTTCTCAGAGTACACTGGAGCTCAGTTGATCACAACTTAATATTATCCAGAGCAATTAAAATTACGGGGTATTACAATAAAAGTCTGAAGTACTTATTTAATCAGAAGGAATTGAATATGAGGCAGAGAAGGTGGTTAGAGCTGTTGAAGGATTTCGAATTTGATTTGAGTTATCATCCGGGCAAAGCAAATGTAGTGGCCGATGCGTTGAGCAGAAAGTCATTGTATATGTTGATGCGTATGGTGAAAGAGTTGGAACTAATTGAGCAATTCAGAGATTTGAGTTTGGTGTGTGAAGCGACTCCTGACAGTGTGAAATTAGGGGAACTCACCAGTATACCTTCAAGGTTCCAAAACTAGGGGATTTGAGAAAGTTAGCGAGGATGATCGTTAACCCAGAGGCTTTCAGAGCCAAGCACGGTGGTCTGCTACCACTATTAAGAGTCCATGTGATTAAGGGGATCATGGATGCGCTCATTCAGTTCTACGATCCAGTTTATCATTGTTTCACATTCCCGGATTACCAGCTATCACCAACGCTGGAGGAGTATTCTCATCTGGCTGATTTACATATCACTGATCGAGCTCCATTTTCTGGACTGGAAGAAATTCCAAAGAATCAGACTATTGCAAGAGCAATTCATTTGGACGAGTCTGAGGTCAAGACTCACATGATTACTAAGGGTGGCATCCAAGGTTTGCCAGACCAGTTCTTGACAAAGAAAGCTCTGTACTTCGCTAGTATAGGGAACGAGACTGCTTTTGAAAGCATCTTTGTCTTGCTCACCTACGGGTTATTTTTGTTTCCCAACATCAATAACTTCGTCGATATCAACGCTATTAAGGTTTTTCTCATTGGAAACCCTGTGCCGACTTTGCTCGCAGATGCGTATCATTCTGTACACTTAGGAAATTTGTACAGCAGAGGGGAGATCACATGCTGTGTACCTCTGCTTTACAAATGGTTTATCTCTCACTTGCCCAAGTCTGCCGCTTTTTGGGATTGCAAGAGTGTCTTACGTTGGTCGCAGAAGATCATGTCCCTCACCAATTCTGATATAGATTGGTGTAATAGGATTTATGAGGGAATCAGAATCATTGACCGTTGTGGAAACTTCCCCAGCATACCCCTCATAGGAACTAAAGGAGGAATCAACTATCATCCGATATTAGTTCTTCGTCAATTTGGATACCCGATGAGACACATCCCACTGGGTGTTCATCTGGAAGGTCTTTTCTTCAAAGAAGGAGAAAGTGACAGAGCACTAAAGATGGAAATAGTGCAAGCTTGGAAACATGTTCATAAGAAAGGACGAGAGTCTCTGGGAAAACTGGACTGTGTCTCGGTGGAGCCTTATCTCCATTGGGTACAAACTAGAGCTCTCAAGCTAAAGATGCCTTATCCTCGTTACGGAATTCTTCCGCCGAGGGAAATTGTCATGTACTTCATGACGGAAACTGAAAGGCTTCAGGTTACTCTCAACAAAGTTCAAAAGGAAAGAAGGTCTTGGAAGAACAAGTACCGCACCCTCGACATAGAGTGTATCCAAATACAGCAATTACTAAAAGAGAAGGATGCTCTGATTGAAATTTTGGAGCAGCATGCTGTAGAGAATCAAGATGACCAAAGGAATTTGCTCACTCCTTTCACTTGGCAAAGGAATGACAACCCGACAACGGCCCAAGCGCCCCGGTCAAAGAAAAGGAAGATACCAGAATCAGCACCCGATTTCTCCTCAGAGAGGACTCGGGACCCATTAGTTTAGGTTTCTGTTTCTGCACTTTGTAATCTACTGTATTTCCATTTTTGTAATCCTTTGGAATTCAATAAAAAGGGGTTTCCCCACTGTTTGATATTTGCAATCTAATTGTCAAAGTTTATTTTGATTAAACCGAAAAAACAACAATTAATATAATCATTGCATTCATCATTCTCACATCGCGTATTCTCCTTACCTACGAATCTCACGTTTGTGTCTCGATTCTAGAGTCAAACTGTCTCATTCGTATAATACTCGGGCCAATCGTCAGAAAAAGATGGATGATCTTGAGGAAGAAAACAGAGAGTTGAAAGAAGAGATCGACACTCTGAGAGAGGATATGAGAAAGCTTCGTAACGACATGCAAGCCATGGCAGAAGCTCAGCTACAAAGAACTGTGATCTCAGAGATCACCTCAATGCCCATCATAGAAAAGTATGATCCTAGGTATCAGATGCCGAAAGATCGTCCTTGGGGCATGCCTGTTAACTATATCCCAGAAGGATATGTTCCGCCGATCACTGAAGATCAGGGAATCGCAACAGAAGCCGCTGGGCCTGAAGGTTACAAATTTCGGGAAAGCGAAGATGCCAGGGGCATACTGAAGACTCCTGAAGGTTACAAACTTCGGGAGGCGCCAAGACTTACTGCCGTAGTCACGGTACCACCCCCTGTGGTGCACACGGTCCCGGAAGGACAGATTCCACCAACACCTTCTGGTAAGAAGGAAACTATGTTCGACAGAATGGAGGAATTCCAGGAGCAGTTCTTGGAAATGCAGAAAGAGCTGCAAGCCATTCGCGGTCAGGATCTATTTGGAAAGGACGCCGTAGACCTCTGCTTGGTCCCAAATGTAAAAGTCCCGCACAAGTTCCAAGTGCCCGACTTTGAAAAATACAAGGGTAACTCTTGCCCTCAGAGCCATCTGGTGATGTACGCTCGGCTTATGTCAGCTCAGACGGAGAATCAGGACCCGCTGATTCACTACTTTCAGGATAGTTTAACCGGTGCCGCACTCAAATGGTACATGGGTTTAAACCGTACTACGATCAGTACATTCAGAGATCTTGGTACTGCCTTCGTCCAACAATACAAATACAATTTGGACATGGCACCCGACAGAGATCAACTCAGATCAATGTCACAAAAGGACAAGGAAACCTTTAAGGAGTATGCTCAAAGGTGGCGTGAAATTGCCGCTCAAATTTGTCCACCTCTTGAGGAAAAAGAGATGACAAAAATCTTCTTAAAGACCTTAAGCTCATTTTACTATGACCGAATGGTTGCCAGTGCGCCCAGTGATTTCACCGAAATGGTCGGTATGGGTGTACGTCTTGAGGAAGCCGTCCGAGAAGGACGTTTGGTAAAAGACGCTGGATTAACAAGCGGTACTAAAAAATACGGTAGTGCTCTCCCTAAGAAAAAAGAGCAAGATATTGGGAATATCTCTCTCGGAAAGCAAAGGCGACGTTATCAGCCAGTAGCAGCTGTTATTCCTGCTATCGGCCCCGCGCCTGTTCCTATGTATCAACCTCAGGTTGCGCAGAGCCAACCTGACCAGCAAAGGACACAACAGCCTCTTCAGCAGGCTCGTCCTCCATATAACAACAACCGTACAACACGGCCACCAGGGTTTGATCCTATGCCCATGTCGTACGCAGAACTGTTTCCGTTACTGCTGGCTAAGGGGCACATTCAGACTAAGTCTCCCTTTTCAGTTCCGGAAAATACGCCTTTTTGGTTTAAAGCGGATCAAACATGCCCTTATCATCAAGGAGGTTCAGGGCATAACATTGAGACTTGCCTCAATTTCAAATCCGACGTGCAAAAGCTTGTTAGGAGCGGGCTCTTATCTTTCAAAGATACGAACCCTAATGTTCTCACGAACCCGCTGCCTCAACACGAGAAAGCTGCAGTCAATCTGATTAAGAAAGAGACTAACAATGTCTATCAAATTCACGATGTACTCTTATTGGGGACCAATCTGGTCAAGATGCATTGTAGACAGAGTGGATATGGCCATGTGCCACCTCATAACTATCACCAGTGTGATATCTGCTCTAAAGATAACCAAGGATGTTCGGTAGTGCAAGCAGCTCTACAGGAACAAATGGATCTTGGATGGATCCAAGAGCACCGAGTTCGTGGAGTTAACATGGTTTACACGAATTCTAACGTCATTCAAAACCACGACATCCATGCGATGAATGCCAACTTGGTGGCAATGCACTCAAGGCAAAGCCAGTATCATAATTTGCCGCAGCACGATTATAGTTCCTGTCTGATTTTCTCGGTAAACAAACAGGGATGCTCTTTCATACAAGAGGCCCTCCAGCGTCAGATGTATCTTGGATGGATCCAAGACTACCATGATAGGAACTCCTATCAAATCAACATGGTTCAGATCTTCGACATCCGCGTAATGGATACCAACCTGGTAGAGTTACATGCTGAGCAGGTCCGACTTGGATTCTTAATATCACATGATTATCAAAGCTGTAAAGCAGGTTGCGAAAACGATCGAGGTTGTACCCTTGTCCAGGAGGCACTTCAGCACTTGTTAAATCACTGGTGGATGCCAATCTATATGGACGAAGATACTCAGCAGATTAGTATCAATAACAGGAATCCTACTCGTCGTCAAAGTCAGGATGTCCGATCAATGGAAGGTAACCTAGTGAGGTTACATTGGATTCAAAGTGGGCGTGGCCAGGTGCCACCACACAACTATGACAGTTGTAGCGTCTGTTCGGAAAGTAACCAAGGGTGTTACCTTGTGAGAGCAGCTCTTCAGGGTCAGGTCGATCATGGAGAAATTCGTCCATATCCCGGTTCAGGACCCATCAACTGGACGCCGAACTACCTTGCCGATCAAGTTGAGGATGTTGTCACGATCTCTGGTCATCACCAGATCAGGGATGTTTTTGCCATCATTCCTCTACTTGACAAATCTAGAGTTCTCAACCGGGAACGGATCGAGGTTGCTTATGACGGTCAGAAAAATCAGAAGGTTCCCATAGTCATCTATCTACCGGGACCATTACCGTATGAATCAGCTAAGGCGATTCCTTACAAATACGGTGCAACAACAATTGAGAATGGAAAGGAAATTCCATTACCCTCCGTCGTGAATATTACAGACGTCAGTCGTGTAACACGGAGTGGTAGAATCTTCAACCGAGGGGTTAGGGAAGCTAACAAAGAAAAGGAACTTCAGGCAGAAATTCCTGATCCGCCAGTCGGTCAATCTGGTAATCCCGACTTTTCAAAAGACAAAGATGAGATGCTAAAGCTCATCCAAAGGAGTGAATATAACGTTGTTGATCAACTGTTACAGACTCCTTCAAAGATCTCAGTATTATCGCTGTTACTCAGTTCAGAAGCCCACAGAGAGGCTCTACAGAAAGTCTTGGAGCAAGCCTTTGTGGAACAGGATGTAACAATCAGACAGTTCGATAGCATTGTCTCTAACATCACTTCCTGCAACAATTTGGGATTTAGTGATGAAGAATTACCTGAAGAGGGTCGCCGTCATAACATGGTGCTCAACATTATAGTTAACTGCCAGGGCGATGCTTTAGCCAACGTACTGGTAGACACAGGGTCAGCCCTGAATGTTATGCCGAAGTACACTTTGACGCAATTATCATTCAAGGGCCCTCGGATGAGAGTCAGCGAGGTCGTCGTCAAAGCATTCGACGGATCCAGAAAAACAGTTATCGGCGAAGTGGATCTTCCCATAACTATTGGTCCTCACACTTTCCAAATCACTTTCCAGGTCATGGACATCCGGGAAACATACAGTTGTTTATTAGGAAGAACTTGGATACATCATGCTGGAGCGGTTACTTCAACCCTCCACCAAAAGCTAAAGTTCATCAAGAACGATCAACTTGTCACGGTTTGTGGGGAACAAGCCTTGCTCGTGAGCAACTTATCATCATCTACTTGTGTGGAACCCGAGGAGGTTATTGGAACTCTGTTCCAAGCACTATCGGTGAGCAAGAACGACCAATTCAAAGAAGAAACTTCAATTTCTTCATATAAAGATGCTATCAAAGCGGTCGAGAGTACCGATACAACCGGATGGGGACAACTTGTCATTCCCATTGACAATAAAACAAAGAAGGGTCTTGGTTTTTCTGCAACCTGTACTCAGACAGCCGCCAACGATGAAAGTCTTCATCCCCTTCAAAACTTCTTCCACAGTGGAGGTTTTCTTCACCCAGTGTCTCAGACAGTTCATGCTATCAATGAGGAAGATCCCTCTGACACAGATGAAGAATGGAAGTCCTACCTTAACAAGGACGGCTACATGTCTCAGGAAGAGGTGCCTATGCCTTTTTGCTTTCCTACAGAAAGTTCGAGATTTATACCAAGATCAGATATCGAAATGATCTACGGAGATTGTGATCCGGAAGGATGCCGTGCTCCGCCAAATTCATTAGAGGAAGACACTCTGATGAAAGAAAACTCTGATCACAATTACTATGGCCCGATGGATGGCCTGCCAATGTGGCAGCCTTACCCAGGAAACTTGGGACAAGAAAGTCAGCCGAGTAATGAAAATCAGCTGACCATCATTGAACAGAATACCTGTGTCCCCGCCATGTCATGGGATTAACACTCAGGTCATTCGGAAATTACTCAACATGAAGATGAATTCGCAACGTTCGCAGGACTTGAATTCATCAACTATGCTTTTCCTGAGGTCAACGTCATCGAGAGGGATGACTTCTCCAGTTCCAAAGAAGTTTGGAACACTTTGGGACAACCAAGTGGAAAATACGACTTTATGGTCAAGTACACCGCTCCCGAAAGCTCTCGTATCAGGCTCGAAGATATCCAGCCAACTGGATGGGGAGATACAGCTGAGAGCACCAATGTTATGCAAAATGCAACAGAGGAATCCTCCTACGACAATTCTGCCTGGGAAACAGATTCCAATGATCCTGCTCCACCAGAAATCAGCGTTATTTCTGAAGACAAATCAAAGAAGGTGCCAGACTTTGTGATTCACCGAGGAGTTCGCCGCCAATGGGTTGCCATCGAGGTTCCGAAGGTCGTTCATCAGTCAAAGTAATTGCCATCTTTAACCTTTCACCCTGCCCAGGTGAAACGGATGTTTTGATAGGGCTCGCTTTCTGTAAATTTCCCTCTTCGCTTTGCCCAAAGCGACAGAGTTTTGTTTTATAGGGCTGTAGTTTCAAGATTCGACTTGTTCATTAATAAAATAACGTCGTTCTGTAATTTCCGCATTAATTGCTGTTTTCTCTTTTTGCTTTTTCAGAAAATGGTAATCCTAAAAAACATTCAAATAAAAACAAGTAGTAAAATCAAAACACTGCACACACTTACATTTTCTCTATCTCTTCTAAACACGAATCATCACGTCATGCAGATTGCTTGTTTTATACCCAGTTGAAACATACGATCCGATGCCTTCTTCCAACTTTGAGTTCCCGGTATTCGAGGCTGAAGAAGAAAATGACAACGAAATTCCAGAAGAGATCTCCCGACTACTCAGATAAGAGGAAAGGTCCATTGAACCTCACAAAGAACCGTTGGAAACGGTAAACTTGGTTTCAGAAAAAGAGAGAAAAGAAATCAGGATCGGAGCATTGCTCAGTCCAACTGCCAGAGAGGGTTTGGTAAAGCTTCTCAAAGAATTCCCCGATGTATTCGCTTGGTCCTATCAGGATATGCCAGGGTTGGATACCAGCATCGTGGAACATCATTTACCGTTAAGATCAGAATGTCCGCCAGTAAAGCAAAGGTTGAGACGGACTCACCCGGACATGGCCATCAAAATCAAAGAGGAGGTACAGAAACAGATCGACGCGGGTTTCCTCGCTACATCTGAATATCCTCAATGGTTAGCCAACATCGTACCCGTTCCCAAAAAGGACGGGAAGGACAGAATGTGTGTCGACTACAGAGATCTGAACAAGGCAAGTCCAAAGGACGACTTTCCTTTACCACACATTGACATGCTGGTTGACAGCACAACCAAGTTCAAAGTATTCTCCTTTATGGATGGATTCTCGGGCTATAATCAGATCAAAATGGCGCCGAAAGACATGGAGAAAACTTCGTTCATTACCCCATGGGGTACCTTTTGTTACAAGGTAATGCCGTTCGGTTTGAAGAACGCCGGGGCGACCTATCAAAGGGCCATGACTACTCTGTTTCATGACATGATACATAAGGAAATCGAGGTATATGTCGATGATTTGATTGCAAAATCAAGAACAGAGGATGAGCACGTTGAACATCTGTCAAAATTGTTCGAACGTCTAAGAAAATTCAAGCTCCGCTTGAATCCCAACAAGTGCACCTTCGGTGTCTGTTCAGGGAAACTGCTAGGGTTCATCGTCAGCCAAAAAGGAATTGAAGTTGATCCTGACAAGGTCAAGGCCATTCAAGAAATGCCTTCTCCGAAAACTGAAAAACAAGTCAAAGAATTCCTGGGACGTTTGAACTACATCTCCAGATTCATATTCCTCATGACCGCGACTTGTGCGCCGATTTTCAAGCTATTGAAAAAGAACCAGGATTGCGTTTGGTCAGAAGATTGCCAAACCGCCTTCGACAGTATTAAGGAATATCTGTTGAATCCTCCGATCCTATCTCCTCCAGTGGAAGGAAGACCACTGATCATTTACCTCACAGTCCTAGAGGACTCAATGGGATGTGTACTTGGCCAACAAGACGAAACTAAAAGGAAAGAGTCTGCCATTTACTATTTAAGCAAGAAATTCACCGACTGCGAAACTCGGTACACGATGCTTGAGAAAACTTGTTGCGCTTTGGCTTGGGCAGCCAAACGTCTTCGCCAATACATGATTCGTCATACTACTTGGTTGGTCTCCAAAATGGATCCAATCAAGTACGTTTTCGAAAAACCTGCTCTCACGGGAAGGATTGCCCGTTGGCAGATGTTACTATCGGAATATGACATAGAGTACCATGCTCAGAAAGCCGTTAAAGGAAGTATTTTAGCCGATCATTTGGCTCATCAACCGATTGACGATCAAGAATCAATCGGGTTTGACTTCCCAGACGAAGATGTCATGTATCTAAAAATGAAAGATTGCGATGAACCGCTACCCAGTGAAGGGCCAGAACCAGGTTCCCAGTGGGGACTTATCTTTGACGGAGCATTCAATCATTATGGAAACGGAATTGGGGCAATCATTGTTACCCCTCAGGGTTCCCACGTTCCTTTCACTTCCAGACTTACGTTCAAATGCACGAACAACGAGGCCAAATACGAAGCATGTATCATGGGTCTCGAAGAAGCGATTGATTTAAGGATCAAAAACTTGGACGTATACGGCGATTCAGCCCTGGTTATTAACCAGATAAAAGGAGATTGGAACACATACCAATCAGGATTGATTCCTTACAAAGACTATGCAAGAAGGTTGTTACCCTTCTTCAACAGAGTCGACTTTCATCACATCCCTCGTGATGAGAATCACATGGCTGATGCATTAGCCACTCTCTCTTCCATGATTAGTGAAGATCGATGGAATGACATACCTAAGATCGACATAATGCGCCTTGAACGGCCCGCTTACATCTTCGCGATTGAAGCAGTCATAGACGACAGACCTTGGTATCACGATATCAAATGCTTCCTTCAGAAACAAGAGTACCCATCTGGGGCACTCAGAAAAGACAGGAAAACCCTCAGAAGATTGGCTGGAAACTTCTTCCTGAGCGGTGACACTCTTTATAAGAGAAATTTTGACATGGTCTTGCTCCGATGCGTCGACAGACCAGAAACAGACATGCTCATGAAAGAAATTCATGAAGGATCCTTTGGCACTCATGCCAACGGACACACAATGGCGAGAAAAATTCTAAGAGCAGGGTACTACTGGTTGACCATGGAATCCGACTACTACAAGTATATGAGGAGGTGTCACAAGTGTCAGATATACTCCGACAAAATTCATGTACCGCCATCACATCTCAAAGTTCTTTCTTCCCCGTGGCCATTTTCCATATGGGGAATCGATATGATTGGTATGATTGAGCCCAAGGCTTCAAACGGACATCAGTTCATCCTGGTAGCCATTGATTATTTCACCAAGTGGGTCGAAGCAGCGTCATTCGCCAATGTAACCCAACAAGTGGTGGTCCGATTTATCAAAAACAATATCATCTGCCATTATGGTGTTCCAAGTGAGATCATTACTGATAATGGATCTAACTTGAACAATAAGATGATGAGGGAGTTGTGTGCAGAGTTCAAAATTGAACACCATAACTCATCTCCCTACCGACCCAAGATGAACGGAGCGGTAGAAGCGGCTAACAAGAACATCAAGAAGATCGTTCAAAAAATGGTTGTAACCTATAAAGATTGGCACGAGATGCTACCCTTCGCTCTTCATGGTTATCGAACATCTATCCGCACTTCAACAGGGGCAACCCCTTTCTCTCTAGTATATGGCATGGAAGTAGTGCTCCCCATAAAAGTAGAGATCCCATCAATTCGGGTATTGATGGAAGCTCAGCTCACCGAAGCTGAATGGTGTCAAAGTCGACACGACGAACTGAACCTGATCGAAGAGAAGAGAATCATGGCACTATACCATGGTCAGTTGTATCAACAGAGAATGAAGAGGGCGTTCGACAAAAAGGTCCGACCTCGTGTCTTCAGAAAAGGAGACCTCGTGCTCAAGAAGATACAATCATTTCTCACTGACTCTCGGGGCAAATGGACCCCAAATTATGATGGCCCATATGTGGTCACGAAAGCTTTCTCAGGCAGCGCCTTGAGACTTGCAACCATGGACGGAGAGGAATTTACCTACCCCACGAATGTTGATGTAGTCAAGAAATACTTCGCCTAAACTAAAAAAAAACGTCTCGGTGGATTGAAAACCCGAAAGGGCGGTCCAGGAAAAAGTTAGAGACATGAAAAAAAAAAGAATCATCCCGATGGATTGGAAATCTCATAGTACAATCCAGGCAAAAATTAGGGATAATGGCAAGTAACTATGTTCAACAGAGGCAAGTCCCTCAGCAGCAGTTACAACATCATCTATCGGAGGAAATCTCCAGTCAAAGGTCATCTTCGACGAAAGCTCAGGATGCCCCGAATTCAAAGTTGGTAGAAGGATAGTGGTCGTTATGCTTCAACGTAGCCCTTTTCCCTGTAAATTACCATTTTCTAACTTTGTATATACTCTTTGGAATCACGTGTTTGGCTGATCTCCATCTTATCAATAAAATTTGAGCCCTTGTGCTTTTGTTTGTAATTCTTAACTTGTTTTAGCTTTACAGAACGACGTTGTTTAAACTTAATCAGCGATTCTTGAAATAAAACAAAAATGAATTTACTTGTTAAACTTTTTCTGCTTTTAAAATAAAGATGGCAATTTCTTTTGACTGTTGAACATCAGAAGAACATCGATTGCTTCTCCCGAAGTAAGCGAACTTCAAAGTGCAGAATCAAAGTACTCCTTCTAAGCCAGTATGCCTGAATGAAGGGATCAACTGTGTCAGAGACCTTGTTTCGTCTAACACGCCTCGGCCGAGTTCTCATCTCCTAAGCCCGATCAACATAGCTCCCAACGGGACTATCTCTCCTAAGCAAGGTGGAATTGCTATTTTGAATCAACGGTACTTCTTCGCCCCGCGATGGCTGAGTATCCCATTGTGTTCATCCATTAGTCTGTATGTCGCGTCAGTTTTGTCAGCATATACATACGTACTTCTTGCATTCTATTTGCGTTCGCATTTCGTATTGCATCACTATCACTTGAGTCGGTCTTGTCCCCTAGTGATAAACAGTTTTCTCAATCGAGTTTGTCAGTTCTTTCCTCGTCAGGAAATGTTGCGTCTGCACAATCTCGCCACCAGTGTATCTTTAGATCAGAGTCGGCACTTGACCACTTTGATAACTTGAGCCTCTGAACGACCAGAGAAACCTTCAACGGATGTCACTCTTCGCCATTGAAGATGATATCCTTGCTTTCCCGGATTAAGGAAAATCCACAGAGAAAGCCTTGTGATCAGAGATTCGGCAGCACGCCAGTTTTGCTCCGAAAAACCGTTGATGAAAAGGTCATCGGCACCTCAAAATTGGATCCCATCATATGGTATTTCTCCGGGAGGATCCCGAGAAAAGTATGATGTAACCCCAAACGAAAATAGTCTCTCAAGAGACTCGCTTTCCCCAGTAGAATCGACAAATGTCGTCTCCAAAACAGAGAAGTTTGTGTACCTCTACAACTCAGACGAATGGGTTCCCCAGCAAGTCTGACTTCAAAACTTTTTCCACTCAAATGGCATCTCCCCAGGAAAATTCGGCGAGAAGTTTGAAGGAAAACCGCTACACCTAGCGTCCCTTGTCAATAAAGTTTATTGACAAAAGAAACTAAGACCAGTTCCTTGGTAAGAAACCAGGATCGAGGGGAAGTTTAAATCAGAAACTAAGACCAGTTCCTTGGTAAGAAACCAGGATCGAGGGGAAGTTTAAATCAGAAACTAAGACCAGTTCCTTGGTAGGAAACCAAGAACGAGGGGAGGTTTATTTCAAAAGAGACTGAGACCAGTTCTTGGTAGGAAACCAGGATCGAGGGGAAGTTTACCTTTTCTAAGCATCATCGCTTAGCTAAAGAAGATGAATGCGTAAGCTACCATTCATAACCACCATCAAAATTTCGGATATTCCGATATTTAATCCTCTTGCACCCCGAATGCTCGAATACCTTCGTCATTCACACCTTCGGGTCCAAGAAGATTAAATAGGGGCATCTGTAATACCCCAAATTTTGACCACTTAGATTTCCCATCATTGTGAAAATCATCATCACAATATGGATGAATCATCATGCCTCATTAGTCTCCCCAAAGATGGGTGAGCATCCACTACAATCAAAAATTAGGGTTTCAAGCCCTCTCTGAGTGCTTAGACAAAGGATCAATCAAGAAATGACATGATCTTCAACTTGTATAATCTCTCAAACATCCACAATGGATCAAAAAGGACTCCCACTTCAAGGATTAAGCACAAGGCTGCTCCCTTCTAAGTGGATCAAGTCTCAAGATCGACAGTGTCACCAAATTAGGGTTTTGGTCGACCAGGGCCTCCAGATGGAAATTTTCATCTGGGCACAAGGCAATGATCCAAAACATGACCTAATATACTTCATGGAACCTCATGAACCCATGCATCAAGTCAATTTTGCCTCAGGGGATGCATTCATCAAAAATCAGGAATTAGGGTTTCTTGACCTAATTCACCCCTAAGTTGACTTTTGGGACAAACCATGAGCCAAGACCTCAAGAGATGATTTGAGGGTCTCTAATACACCATATTGATCCATTTGGAATAATGGATTGATCCAAGAAGCTTGAGCAACAAGTTTCATTTTCATCTGCACCACAATTAGGGTTTTAAGGGAAAAGTCAACTATAACTTTGACTTTTGACCTAGGCATGCTCCCAAACCCTAATACATGATTGAATATACCCTATGACACCCATGGAACACGTCCATCAAGTTTGATTTAGGTCAAGGACATGATTTCCTGAAGAATTGCACAGTTTGGAATTCATCTGATAAAAAGTCAACTGTGCACAAAAGTCAACTTTGACTTTTTGAGATTTTTCACCAAAATGGATTTTTAACCCTAAAATGATGTTAATGTATGATTTGAATCATCATTCATCAAGAAAAATCAAGAAAAGTGAGATAACTTGTAAAAGGGGTAACCATAAAACTTAGAAATTTTTCTAAGTTAAAAATAAAGTGGCAAAGGTACCAACTTTGGAGGACCATAACTCCTAAACCACAAGGTCATTTTTTCTCATCCAAAGATGGATTTGTAGCCCTCATTATCACCTATAAAAACTTCAACTACAAGTCATTCCAATTCATTAAGGATTTTGAGTTATGGAGTGATCAAAGTGGCTGAAAAGTGAAAATGTCACTTTTTCCAACACTTTGTGAAATTTTCACTAAGTCAGAATTCTGCTTCACTTTTTGCCAAATGTAGGGGGATTTTTCACTTGGAATCAAAAGAGATCAAAACCAAACTTGTTCAAACAGTTGTTGTATCATGTAAGAGCTTTCCAAAATGGCCAAGAACATTGCCAAATTCAACCTACATCATGAGATACAACATTTGCATTTTGGCTCGATTTGCCAAAATCATCCAATTGCAATTGCTCCAATCCACTTGGACACCTCAGAGGATTGAATCCAAAGGGGACAATCACTGAGCCAAGCCTTCAAGGTCCAAGGAACAAAGAATAGCATGTTGAACCTAGAATGGCCAAAATAGGGACAAGACTTCAAATTTGGAATGAGGCATTCAATGGAACCATCAAGGTGGCATGGACTGAGCCATTCTCATCTGAAATCAGTCAAGACTTATCCAAGACCAAGGGGACCAAAGCTCTGTGCCCTAACCTCTAGTCAATGGCTAGAGGAGACTTTCATTTCCATTGGCCAACATTGAGGAAACCTACTTACCAGCTGCCATGCACTATTCCTTGCAAAACAAACTTGCTCTACTATAAATAGAGCTCAATTGTGGTCAGTTTAAGTACACCAAAGCCATCTAACAGATGCTTTCCTCAAAATCTCTTTCTCTTGGCAAAAATGCCTTTCTTAGCAAGGTAGCTATCGGGTTTTGAGTTTGAGAGCAATTCTGCACAAACCAATCACTCACACACCTCACATACATCACATATGAGCTGATCAAACATTCACATAATATCTGAAACATCAATTTCACAAAATCACTTGCCATCCACACAAGTTTGAAGTGAAGTTGCAGCTGAGATGCCATAAACTGATCCAGTCCATTTCAATTCAATCCAAGTGTTCAAACACACTCCATATGGTGTAGGGAAGCTGTCAAGATCATCACAACTTGTCTGTAACACCTCCAACTCAAAATCACATCTGCTCTTGCTGTCACGACTTGAAGGTAAGCCTAAACTTGGGCATCTCTCAATCTATGCATATTTCCTCGCACAATAATTTGGCCATATGTTCATAATCATGCATGGAATGTTTTCCCTCAATTAATTGCATTGTTTGAATCGTGTATAAAAAATCCTAGCCTTCATGCAGAAATTAGGTTTCTTGAGGTTTCTTCGTGATTTCTTGTTGTATGTTTAATTTAAATGAAATTAAACTACATAGACATGATCGTGAGGTTGAGACGAGCATAATGATATGTGGATTGCATGATATGATTACGTATTCATGAAGATTGGATAGAAAACGCAAATCAGCCAAACCAAGAACACGCGCGTGTTCTTCAGCTGTTCTTGGCGCCATTTTTCATATATTTGAATATTTGAATTTTGTGATTTTGTTTAATTGATTCAAAAATTAATTTCTCTCTGAGTTTTAATGATTTTGAGTTGATTCTTTTTTTAATAATTCACAAAAATGTTAAAATATTTTATTTTATCAAAAAATCCCAAAAATATTATTTATTTCATATAATTGATATTTTTGTAAAGAATTAATATTTTGATTGTTTTTGGCATTTTAAATATTTTTTCTACATTGATTTTGCAACTTTTAATGCTTTCTAATTATTTTGTAGGTCAATACTTAATTTTTGAAGCATTAATCCAAGATCACAATTTGTTTTCCATGTGTTAAACAATTTTTGATCATTTTAATTGAATTTTTATTCAATTAAATACATTTTTGAAAACAAATTAGGGTTTTGGATTAATTCAACCCTCATAAATCATTTTCAAAACACTTTTGGGCCTCTATTAGAGTGTAAGACCCAATCCTTTTTTTGACCAAATCATCCTTGGGCCTCACTTATTGTATAAGTCCCGATACCGTCAAAAAACAAACGGCGCGATCGTCGCCTTTTCAAAAAAACATCTGGGCCTCTCCTCGAGCTATAAGACCCATTCAAAACTTTTGGGCCTCTATTAGAGTGTAAGACCCAATCCCCCTTTTTACCAAAACATTTTGGGCCTCACTTATTGTATAAGTCCCTCTGCGTTAAAAGAAAACCTCGGCGCGATCGACATTTTTAAACGAAAAGTCATTTGGGCCTACCCTCGTGTTATAAGCCCCACTCTTTTCTTTAAACCTTTTTGGGCCTCTTGAGAGAGTGTAAGACCCATCCCTTTGTACAGAAAACCTTTTTGGGCCCCAGTCACTTGTATAAGTCCCTCTGTACAAATTCAAACAGTGCGCTCACTGATAAAACCCTGGGCCTCTCCTTGAGCTGTAAGCCCCAAATCTTTCTTTTTCAAAGCACTTTCTCCTTTGATTTTGAATATACTGTTGTTTTCAATCTTTCTTTGTTGAACGACTAACCAAACAGCATGGAAGCTCTACAACCGAGTAAGTGGTTATCGCTTTCATTTACTGCTTTCATATTATAAACTGTATTATGGGGATGCTCACTGTAAGTCTCCTTTCATAAACTCATATCTACTGTGTAATAATAGTATAGATATTTCGAGTTTCCCCGGCAACTACGTCTAGAACTAAGTGACGTCGTTTCATTTATTCGTAGAAATAAACGCCTAGATCCCCAATAGGAGCACCAGATACAGTCTTCTCTTCGGCTGTCCTCCTTAGGAATCGTCAAGAAATTCTATCCCCGGGAGATGAATTATTCTCGGTGAAACTTCTCTTGAATTTCTTCAAACCGCCGAACGGTTAGGACTCTCTCTAAAAGTTAAAGTCACTGGATAGTAAACCTCGCACGTTTACCAGTGGTTCTTACTCTAAAAGAGTTTTCCTGAACTTTTCTTTGGTTTGGGACCCACGGGCTTCTTAAAAGCATTGGCCTCCTCTTGGGCATCATACAAGGACCCACAGGCTTCCTAAAAGCAACCCCGCCTCCTCTTGGGCATTATTCAAGGACCCTACAGCTTCTTAGAAGTATTCACAGCCTCCTCTTAGGCTTCGTATAATGATCTCTTCCTTCGGGAATGATAGCCTCCTCTTGGGCTTCGTACAAGGACCCTTCGGCTTCTTAAAAGTTTTCTAGCCTCCTCTTGGGCTTCGTACAAATTGTCCCGACGACCTCCTAGAGGTATAGGAACAGAACCTAGTCATCCTCATAGAACAATCCTTTCATAGAGTCTACTACTGTTTCTCAAAGCATAGTACAAAAGATAAAACTCTAGACACGGACAGTCTAACTTCCTTGAGTCTCAAAGACATTCTCAAGCACCCTTCGTTAAATAGGAAGGAAACCCGCAGACTCGGACAGTCTCAATACCCTTTGGATTTCCCGTTTCCTCAACGAGAAGGAAATACCCCTGATCCTCAAATCAAATCCCTGAGTACAGTGTTGCTCATATAAGAACTGATTTTCTCTTTTTAAATCAGTATATTGGATCTGTCACTCAACTGAAACAGTTACAATAGCCTCCATCTCGGGCTTCGTACGAGATACCAAAATTCTCCCCAGTGGAGTCAAAACAACCCTTTTAGCCTCTCTCTCAGGCTTTGTATGAGACACAAAAGATTCCCTCGTTGAGTCAATCACCCTTTTTTTGCCTCCATCTTGGGCCTCGTACGAGATATAAATCCTTTAAGCAAGAGTCGAACTCTTTGCTAGCCTCCTCTTAGGCTTTGTATAACGATATGCCCCACTGGGTCAAAAACCTTTAGCCTCTCTCTCGGGCTTTGTACGAAACACAAATTAGCCTCCTCTTAGGCTTTGTATAAGAAAACCACTGGTTGATCCAATCAACCTTTTAGCATCAAAGCTGTGCCTCGTTCACAGTACACAAACATCAACAACTCCTTTCCCTTCATCTAATCGCTGTAAGCGGCAAGCCTCTGGATCATCTATATCCATACCACTGTCCCTCTTTTAGCATGAGAAATTCCTAAGGAAAGATGACATTGCTCTACACTGAGTTAAAGTCTTCTCCTTCAGGTTAAAACCCTTTCTTCGGAAATTATGGCATTGCTCGGATCCGCGTATCCCAGTTAAAGTAATTCTCCTTCTCCCTCTTTAGAGATGACAAATTCTCTCTAAAGCCGAGGTCTTTTCAGCTTCACGTCTTGGGCTTTGAACAAGACACAAATAGACCTTTTAGCTTCACATCTTGGGCTTTGAACAAGATACAAATCACCTTTTGCTTCACGTCTTGGGCTTTGAACAAGACACCAAAAACCAATTTCCTCCCATAGAATAGGAGGAACTACGAACGCTCTGATTTCCCGGTTTCGGTAAATGGGAATACGTAGGCATAAGATCGAAAGAAAAGATCTTAGCGAGCGCAATCAACAAAAAAACCCAAAACCCAAATCCCATATCCCCATCCATCAAAGGCAGTAATTCAAAAGCACCAGTCCTAACATCCTAATCCTTACTCCCCGCCAGAAACCCTTTGCCTAGAAAAAAGAAAGAAAGAAACCCGTATTGGCGAAATACGAATAACCAGTACAAAGGCCCCCCCACATTGATAGCATCCGTAACCTAACAGACCGCTGTTTAAACTCAGTATGCAAGCAGGGTTAATTGGAGACATCTATTTCCCTTCCTTAGTCAGCTCACAATAGGATAAAAAATGAATCGACCTGTAGTTTTAAGCTCAACCGCAGAGAGCGACCAACACTTAAGAACCGCGTCCAAAATCGCTCGCTACACACACTATCCGACGATTGTTTACAGTAATGCTCCTCACTCTACCTATTTTGTATTTTAACATGCATACATATTCAAACATGTTTAACAATGAGAACAATAAACAAAGCATAATACATTTGCACACTAGAAATTTCAAATGATAAAAAGAACACACTTATCCCACTTTTGGGTTTTCCTCTGATTATTTAATCGGGCATCAAAACCGATATTTTACACCTTCATTGTGTAGAATATCTCCGTAGCTTTCCATCGGTACCAAGAACTCCTCGATCGGAAACACGGTTCAAAAGATATGGATTTTTAAAGTATTTTTCCAAAAAGTTACAGTGCTAATCGGTTAACACATTTGGTTAACCGATTAACCAAAATCAGACACTCTCTGTTAACCGATTAACCAAAATGGTTAATCGATTAACCAGTTCAATTTCCACGTAAAACAACAGATTTCTCACTGTTTAATCAGTTAACCCATAGCGTTAATCGATTAACCATGTTGGAGAAACCCAAAAACTCTGTTTTCTTGGATTATTTCCATTCCAATCCCAATCAAAACCATTTCAAACATTCAACCAAGCATAAACAGATGATTATACATATATAATGGTTGTTCTATACGATTTATATCTCATTTTATCCGTTAGATTCGTCGATTAGCAAAATTATTCATTTTTCCTCAAATTCAACCTAACTCTAAAACCTCAAGAAATTCTACACTAAAGTCTCTAGCTAGAACCCACCTGGATAACAAGATGAGGATAATGAAGATGAGATGAAATGATGAAGAGTTGATGAATGGATGATGATGATCTTGATGTTCTTGAGCTTTCTCCTCTTTCCTCTTTTCTCTCCTTTCCTTTCCTTTCTTTCTTCTTTCCTTCAATGTTTCTATCTTTCTCTTTTTGTTTGGAAAAATGGGAGGAAAAGGAAAAAAGTAGTAAAATAGTATTAGAACTAATACTATTAAATATCCAAAAAGTCTCTACAGCTCCAAATAATTAAAACCTCAGAGTCGGGTAATATTAACTTGAACGGCTCTGAGTTCAACAGTTACTCCAATTATCTTTGCAGATAATTTCTCAGAGTACACTGGAGCTCAGTTGATCACAACTTAATATTATCCAGAGCAATTAAAATTACGGGGTATTACAATAAAAGTCTGAAGTACTTATTTAATCAGAAGGAATTGAATATGAGGCAGAGAAGGTGGTTAGAGCTGTTGAAGGATTTTGAATTTGATTTGAGTTATCATCCGGGCAAAGCAAATGTAGTGGCCGATGCGTTGAGCAGAAAGTCATTGTATATGTTGATGCGTATGGTGAAAGAGTTGGAACTAATTGAGCAATTCAGAGATTTGAGTTTGGTGTGTGAAGCGACTCCTGACAGTGTGAAATTGGGAATGTTAAAGTTGACTAGTGGTATTTTAGAAGAGATCAGAGTGGGACAGCAATTTGATTTAAAGTTGGTTGACCAATTGACTTTGATTAACCAAGGTAACGGAGGTGACTTTCGAATTGACGAGAATGGCGTAATGATGTTCAGAGACAAGGTGTGTGTCCCAGATGTTCCAGATATTAAGAAGAGAATTCTTGAAGAAGGACATCGAAGTAGGTTGAGTATTCATCCCGGTGCTACGAAGATGTACCAAGATTTGAAAAAGTTGTTTTGGTGGCCAGGTATGAAGAAGTATGTTGCGGAGTTTGTTTATGCGTTTTTGACTTGTCAGAAGTCGAAGGTTGAGCATCAAAAGCCTTTAGGTATGATGCAGGTGCTGAGGATTCCAGAATGGAAATGGGATAGTATTTCCTTGGATTTTGTGGTGGGGTTGCCGAAGACTGCTAAGGGAAATGATTCAATTTGGGTGATCGTGGATAGATTAACTAAGTCAGCTCATTTCTTACTGATGAAGATTAATCATTCCATGCAGAAGCTAGCCAAGATGTATATTGAGGAGATTGTGAAGTTACATGGGGTACATTCGAGTATTGTGTCAGATAGAGATCCGAGGTTTACATCGAGGTTCTGGAAGAGTTTGCAAGATGCGTTGGGTACCAAGTTGAGGATGAGTTCTGCCTATCATCTGCAGACGGACGGTCAGACAGAAAGGACGACCCAATCTTTAGAGGATTTGTTGAGGGCTTGTGTGTTGGATCATGGAGGATCGTGGGATATCCATTTGCCGTTGATTGAGTTCACGTACAATAATAGTTTTCATGCTAGTATTGGAATGACGCCCTACGAAGCTTTGTATGGGAGAAGGTGTAGGACTCCTTTGTGTTGGTATGAGTCGGGCGAGAGTGTTGTTGTAATACCCCAAATTTTGACCACTTAGATTTCCCATCATTGTGAAAATCATTATCACAATATGGATGAACCATCATGCTTCATCAGTCTCCCCAAAGATGGGTGAGCATCCAATACAATCAAAATTAGGGTTTCAAGCCCTCTCTGAGTACTTAGACAAAGGATCAATCAAGAAATGACATGATCTTCAACTTGTCTAATCTCTTAAACATCCACAATGGATCAAAAAGGACTCCCACTTCAAGGATTAAGCACAAGGCTGCTCCCTTCTAGGTGGATCAAGTCTCAAGATCGACAGTGTCACCAAATTAGGGTTTTGGTCGACCAGGGCCTCCAGATGGAAATTTTCATCTGGGCACAAGGCAATGATCCAAAACATGACCTAATATACTTCATGGAACCTCATGGACCCATGCATCAAGTCAATTTTGCCTCAGGGGATGCATTCATCAAAAATCAGGAATTAGGGTTTCTTGACCTAATTCACCCCTAAGTTGACTTTTGGGACAAACCATGAGCCAAGACCTCAAGAGATGATTTGAGGGTCTCTAATACACCATGTTGATCCATTTGGAACAATGGATTGATCCAAGAAGCTTGAGCAACAAGTTTCATTTTCATCTGCACCACAATTAGGGTTTTAAGGGAAAAGTCAACTGTAACTTTGACTTTTGACCAAGGCATGCTCCCAAACCCTAATACATGATTGAATATACCCTATGACACCCATGGAACATGTCCATCAAGATTGATTTAGGTCAAAGACATGATTTCCTGAAGAATTGCACAGTTTAGAATTCATCTGATAAAAAGTCAACTGTGCACAAAAGTCAACTTTGACTTTTTGAGATTTTTCACCAAAATGGATTTTTAACCCTAAAATGATGTTAATGTATGATTTGAATCATCATTCATCAAGAAAAATCAAGAAAAGTGAGATAACTTGTAAAAGGGGTAACCATAAAACTTAGAAATTTTTCTAAGTTAAAAATAAAGTGGCAAAGGTACCAACTTTGGAGGACCATAACTCCTAAACCACAAGGCCATTTTTTCTCATCCAAAGATGGATTTGTAGCCATCACTATCACCTACAAAAACTTCAACTACAAGTCATTCCAATTCATTAAGGATTTTGAGTTATGGAGTGATCAAAGTGGCTGAAAAGTGAAAATGTCACTTTTTCCAACACTTAGTGAAATTTTCACTAAGTCAGAATTCTGCTTCACTTTTTGCCAAATGTAGGGGGATTTTTCACTTGGAATCAAAAGAGATCAAAACCAAACTTGTTCAAACAGTTTTTGTATCATGTTAGGGCTTTCCAAAATGACCAAGAACATTGCCAAATTCAACCTACATCATGAGATACAACACTGGCAAGTTGCCTTGCTGAAATATGTCAAGGCAAGGCAGAATTTGCATTTTGGCTTGATTTGCCAAAATCAGCCAATTGCAATTGCTCCAATCCACTTGGACACCTCAGAGGATTGAATCCAAAGGGGACAATCACTGAGCCAAGCCTCCAAGGTCCAAGGAACAAGGAATAGCATGTTGAACCTAGAATGGCCAAAATAGGGACAAGACTTCAAATTTGGAATGAGGCATTCAATGGAACCATCAAGGTGGTATGGACTGAGCCATTCTCATCTGAAATCAGTCAAGACTTATCCAAGACCAAGGGGACCAAAGCTCTGTGCCCTAACCTCTAGTCAATGGCTAGAGGAGACTTTCATTTCCATTGGCCAACATTGAGGAAACCTACTTACCAGCTGCCATGCACTATTCCTTGCAAAACAAACTTGCTCTACTATAAATAGAGCTCAATTGTGGTCAGTTTAAGTACACCAAAGCCATCTAACAGATGCTTTCCTCAAAATTTCTTTCTCTTGGCAAAAATGCCTTTCTTAGCAAGGTAGCTATCGGGTTTTGAGTTTGAGAGCAATTCTGCACAAACCAATCACTCACACACCTCACATACATCACATATGAGCTGATCAAACACTCACATAACATCTGAAACATCAATTTCACAAAATCACTTGCCATCCACACAAGTTTGAAGTGAAGTTGCAGCTGAGATGCCATAAACTGATCCAGTCCATTTCAATTCAATCCAAGTGTTCAAACACACTCCATATGGTGTAGGGAAGCTGTCAAGATCATCACAACTTGTCTGTAACACCTCCAACTCAAAATCACATCTGCTCTTGCTGTCACGACTTGAAGGTAAGCACATACTTGGTCATCTCTCAATCTATGCATATTTCCTCGCACAATAATTTGGCCATATGTTCATAATCATGCATGGAATGTTTTCCCTCAATTAATTGCATTGTTTGAATCGTGTATCAAAAATCCTAGCCTTCATGCAGAAATTAGGGTTCTTGAGGTCTCTTCGTGATTTCTTGTTGTATGTTTAATTTAAATGAAATTAAAGTACATAGACATGATCGTGAGGTTGAGACGAGCATAATGATATGTGGATTGTATGATATGGTTACGTATTCATGGAGATTGGATAGAAAATGCAAATCTGGGCAAACTGAAAAACGCGCGTGTTCTAGGTGTTGTTCTTGGCGCCATTTTCATATATTTGAATATTTGAATTTTGTGATTTTGGTTTAATTGATTCAAAAATTAATTTCTCTCTGAGTTTTAATGATTTTGAGTTGATTCTCTTTTTAATAATTCACAAAAATGTTAAAATATTTTATTTTCACAAAAAATCCCAAAAATATTATTTATTTCATATAATTGATATTTTTGTAGAGAATTAATATTTTGATTGTTTTTGGCATTTTAAATATTTTTTCTACATTGATTTTGCAACTTTTAATGCTTTCTAATTATTTTGTAGGTCAATACTTAATTTTTGAAGCATTAATCCAAGATCACAATTTGTTTTCCATGTGTTAAACAATTTTTGATCATTTTAATTGAATTTTTATTCAATTAAATATATTTTTGAAAACAAATTAGGGTTTTGGATTAATTCAACCCTTATAAATCATTTTCAAAACACTTTGGGACTCTATTAGAGTGTAAGACCCAACCCTTTTTTTGACCAAAACATTTTGGGCCTCACTTATTGTATAAGTCCCGATACCGTCAAAAAATAAACGGCGCGATCGTCGCCTTTTCAAAAATCATCTGGGCCTACCCTCGAGTAGTAAGACCCATTTATTTTTCTTCAAAACTCTTTGGGCCTCTTGAGAGAGTGTAAGACCCATCCTCCCTTGTACAAAAAACTTTTTGGGCCTCACTCATTGTATAAGTCCCTCTGTACAAGTAAACGGCGCGATCGTCGCCCGTTTAAAATTAAAAACCATATGGGCCTACCCTCGTGTTATAAGCCCCACTCTTTTCTTTAAACCTTTTTGGGCCTCTTGAGAGAGTGTAAGACCCATCCCTTTGTACAGAAAACCTTTTTGGGCTCCAGTCACTTGTATAAGTCCCGATGTACAAAGTCAAACAGTGCGCTCACTGATAAAACCCTGGGCGTCTCCTTGAGCTGTAAGCCCCAAATCTTTCTTTTTCAAAGCACTTTCTCCTTTGATTTTGAATATACTGTTGTTTTTATCTTTCTTTGTTGAACAACTAACCAAACAGCATGGAAGCACTACAACCGAGTAAATGGTTATCGCTTTCATTTACTGCTTTCATATTATAAACAGTATTGTGGGGCTGCTCACTGTAAGTCTCCTTTCAAAAACTCATATCTACTGTGTAATAATAGTATAGATATTTAGAGTTTCCCAGGCAATTACGTCTAGAACGAGGTGACGCCGTTTCACTTATTCGTAGAAATAGACGCCTAGATCCCCAATAGGAGCACCAGATACAGTCTTCTCTTCGGATGTCCTCCTTAGGAATCGTCAAGAAATTCTATTCCCCAGAGATGAATTATTCTCGGTGAAACTTCTCTTGAATTTCTTCAAACCTCCAAACTGTTCAAACTCTCTTGAAAAGATAAAAGTTGCTGGATAGTAAACCTCGCACGTTTACCAGTGGTTTTATCTTTAAAAGAGTTTTCTTGAACTTTTCTTTGGTTTGGGACCCACGGGCTTCTTAAAAGTATCGGCCTCCTCTTAGGCATCGTACAAGGACCCACGGGCTTCCTATAAGCAACCCGGCCTCCTCTTGGGCATTATTCAAGGACCCTACGGCTTCTTAGAAGTATTCACAACCTCCTCTTAGGCTTCGTATAATGATCTCTTCCTCCGGGAATGATAGCCTCCTCTTGGGCATTGTACAAGGACCCGTCGGCTTCTTAAAAGTTTCCAGCCTCCTCTTGGGCTTCGTACAAATTGTCCCGACGACCTCCTAGAGGTATAGGAATAGAACCTAGTCATCCTCATAGAACAGTCCTTTCAAAGAGTCTACTACTGTTTCTCGAAGCATAGTACAAAAGATAAAACTCTAGACTTGGATAGTCTAACTTCCTTGAGTCTCAAAGACATTCTCAAGCACCCTTCGTTAAATAGGAAGGAAACCCGCAGACTCGGATAGTCTCAATACCCTTTGGATTTCCCGTTTCCTCAAAAAGAAGGAAATATCCCTGATCCTCAAATCAAATCCCTGAGTACAGTGTTGCTCATATAAGAACTGATTTTCTCTTTTTAAATCAGTATATTGGATCTGTCACTCAACTGAAACAGTTACAATAGCCTCCATCTCGGGCTTTATACGAGATACCAAAAGACTCCATCGTCGGGTCAAAACCTTTTCGCCTCTCTCTCGGGCTTTGTACGAGATACAAAAACACTCTCTTACTGAGTATAAAAGATTCTCCAACTGAGTCAACTCTTTGCTAGCCTCCTCTTAGGCTTTGTATAACGATATGCCCCACTGGGTCAAAAACTTTTAGCCTCTCTCTCGGGCTTTGTACGAGACACAAAATAGCCTCCTCTTAGGCTTTGTATAATGATTTTCCTAGCAGAAATTAGCCTCCTCTTAGGCTTTGTATAAGAAAACCACTGGTTAATCCAATTAATCTTTTAGCATCAAAGTTGTGCCTCGTTCACAGTACACAAACATCAACAACTCCTTTCCCTTCATCTAATCGCTGTAAGCGGCAAGCCTCTGGATCATCTATATCCATGCCACTGTCCCTCTTTTAGCATGAGAAATTCCTAAGGAAAGATGGCATTGCTCTACACTGAGTTAAAGTCTTCTCCTTCAGGTTAAAACCCTTTCTTCGGAAATTATGGCATTGCTCGGATCCGCGTATCCCAGTTAAAGTAATTCTCCTTCCCCCTCTTTAGAGATGACAAATTCTCTCTAAAGTCGAGGTACTTTCAGCTTCACGTCTTGGGCTTTGAACAAGACACAAATAGACCTTTCAGCTTCACATCTTGGGCTTTGAACAAGATACAAACTACCTTTCGCTTCACGTCTTGGGCTTTGAACAAGACACCAAAACACCAATTTCCTCCCATAGAATAGGAGGAACTACGAACGCTATGATTTCCCTGTTTCGGTAAACGGGAATACGTAGGCATAAGATCGAAAGAAAAGATCTTAGCGAGCGCAATCAACAAAAAACCCAAATCCCATATCTCCATCAATTAAAAGCAGTAATTCAAAAGCATCAGTCCTAAACATCCTAATCCTTATTCCCCTCCAGAAACCCTTTGCCTAGAAAAAAGAAAGAAAGAACTGTATTGGCGAAATACGAATAACCAGTACAAAGGCCCCCCCACATTGATAGCATTCGTAACCTAACAGACCGCTGTTTAAACTCAGTATGCAAGCAGGGTTAATTGGAGACATCTATTTCCCTTCCTTATTCAGCTCACAATAGGATAAAAAATGAATCGACCTGTAGTTTTAAGCTCAACCGCAGAGAGCGACCAGCGCTTAAGAACCGCGTCCAAAATCGCTCGCTACAGAAAAGTGGCGCCCACCGTGGGGCTTGTCACTGACTTTCTTAAAATTTAAGGTGAAAACCTTGGACGAATCTTTTTCATGGCGGTGGTCACCACAGAAAAGTGGCGCCCACCGTGGGGCCCGTTCCTTTCTTTCTACTTCTCTTGTGTGAAAAATTACACAAATGGCGACTCTGCTGGGGAGTCTCCTTTTCTGCCTTAGGGCATCATCCCCGTTTTCCACGGAAAATGGGAACTCTACCGAAGAGAAAGATTGACCTACGCTGGTCCATCTCTTAGGTAGGGAACCACAGATTGGGGCTTCCGCCGGGGAACCCATTTCTATCAGGAACTTAAGATTCGTAGCTTTATAAGTCTAGGATGATTAGGACAAATATATATATACTGCTTTTCCTAATTGCTATACGTGTTTATTTTTCTGCTACTGGGAATGCGTGTGATGCCGCATGTGGTGAGATTGAGTATACACTTAAGAAAAGCCAACCTTTTTCGTAGTGCGGAAGCTATCGGAAATAGCTGTTACGCGATACTACCCTCATTTGAGGCTGGTGATCTATTCTCGGTGAATAGCACTTACTCTAAGATTGCACACAACTCGCTGGCGATCCGCTTGTTGTCTGCCCTCCTGGGAGGAGCTGATGATAATGAGTACAGGTACAAAAATCACCCTAGTATAAACCTTTGGGGATGGGTAGAGCCTTGACTTCATGACAACGACCCTTTGACCCCATGTTTTTTCTATGTTTTTGTGTGCTGCATTCATGCATTCATTTAAAAAACATTAAAACATTCAAACAAAAAACTTCTCTTCTAGTCTCTCTGTTTTTCAAATTAAACTAAGACTGTGATTGCAAATATCAGAGAAAAAGATTGCATTAATGGATTTCGGTAGAAGGAGAACTCACCAGTATACCTTCAAGGTTCCAAAACTAGGGGATTTGAGAAAGTTAGCAAGGATGATCGTTAACCCAGAGGCTTTCAGAGCCAAGCACGGTGGTTTGCTACCACTATTAAGAGTCCATGTGATTAAGGGGATCATGGACGCGCTCATTCAGTTCTACGATCCGGTTTATCATTGTTTCACATTCCCGGATTACCAGCTATCACCAACGCTGGAGGAGTATTCTCATCTGGCTGATTTACATATCACTGATCGAGTTCCATTTTCTGGACTGGAAGAAATTCCAAAGAATCAGACTATTGCAAGAGCAATTCATTTGGACGAGTCTGAGGTCAGGACTCACATGACCACTAAGGGTGGCATCCAAGGTTTTCCAGCCCAGTTCTTGACCAAGAAAGCTCTGTACTTCGCTAGTATAGGGAACGAGACTGCTTTTGAAAGCATCTTTGTCTTGCTCACCTACGGGTTATTTTTGTTTCCCAACATCAATAACTTCGTCGATATCAACGCTATTAAGGTTTTTCTCATTGGAAACCCTGTGCCGACTTTGCTCGCAGATGCGTATCATTCTGTACACTTGGGAAATTTGTACAGCGGAGGGGAGATCACATGCTGTGTACCTTTGCTCTACAAATGGTTTATCTCTCACTTGCCCAAGTCTGCTGCTTTTTGGGATTGCAAGAGTGTCTTACGTTGGTCGCAGAAGATCATGTCCCTCACCAACTCTGATATAGATTGGTGTAATAGGATTTATAAGGGAATCAGAATCATTGACCGTTGTGGAAACTTCCCCAGCGTACCCCTCATAGGAACTAAAGGAGGAATCAACTATCATCCGATATTAGTTCTTCGTCAATTTGGATACCCGATGAGACACATCCCACTGGGTGTTCATCTGGAAGGTCTTTTCTTCAAAGAAGGAGAAAGTGACAGAGCACTAAAGATGGAAATAGTGCAAGCTTGGAAACACGTTCATAAGAAAGGACGAGAGTCTCTGGGAAAACTGGACTGTGTCTCGGTGGAGCCTTATCTACATTGGGTACAAACTAGAGCTCTCAAGCTAAAGATGCCTTATCCTCGTTACGGAATTCTTCCGCCGAGGGAAATTGTCATGTACTTCATGACGGAAACTGAAAGGCTTTAGGATACTCTCAACAAAGTTCAAAAGGAAAGAAGGTCTTGGAAGAACAAGTACCGCACCCTCGACGTAGAGTGTATCCAAATACAGCAATTACTGAAAGAGAAAGATGCTCTTATTGAAATTTTGGAGCGGCATGCTGTAGAGAATCAAGATGACCAAAGGAATTTGCTCACTCCTTTCACTTGGCAAAGGAATGGCAACCCGACAACGGCCCAAGCGCCCCGGTCAAAGAAAAGGAAAGTACCAGAGTCAGCACCCGGTTTCTCCTCAGAAAGGACTCGGGACCCATTAGTTTAGGTTTCTGTTTCTGCACTTTGTAATCTACTGTATTTCCATTTCTGTAATCCTTTGAATTTCAATAAAAAGGGATTTCCCCAGTGTTTGATATTTGCAATCTAATTGTTGAAGTTTATTTTGATTAAACCTTAAATAATTAATATAATCATTGCATTCATCATTCTCACATCGCGTATTCTCCTTACCTACGAATCTCACGTTTGTGTCTCGATTCTAGAGTCAAACTGTCTCATTCGTATAATACTCGGGCCAATCGTCAGAAAAAGATGGATGATCTTGAGGAAGAAAACAGAGAGTTGAAAGAAGAGATCGACGCTCTGAGAGAGGATATGAGAAAGCTTCGTAACGACATGCAAGCCATGGCAGAAGCTCAGCTACAAAGAACTGTGATCTCAGAGATCACCTCAATGCCCATCATAGAAAAGTATGATCCTAGGTATCAGATACCGAAAGATCGTCCTTGGGGCATGCCTGTTAACTATATCCCGAAAGGATATGTTCCGCCGATCACTGAAGATCAGGGAATCACAACAGAAGCCGCTGGGCCTGAAGGTTACAAACTTCGGGAAAGCGAAGATGCCAGGGGCATACTCAAGACTCCTGAAGGTTACAAACTTTGGGAGGCGCCAAGACTTACTGCCGTAGTCACGGTACCACCCCCTGTGGTGCACACTGTCCCGGAAGGACAGATTCCACCAACACCTTCTGGTAAGAAGGAAACTATGTTTGACAGAATGGAGGAATTCCAGGAGCAGTTCTTGGAAATGCAGAAAGAGCTGCAGGCCATTCGCGGTCAGGATCGATTTGGAAAGGACGCCGCAGACCTCTGCTTGGTCCCAAATGTGAAAGTCCCGCACAAGTTCCAAGTGCCCGACTTTGAAAAATACAAGGGTAACTCTTGCCCTCAGAGCCATCTGGTGATGTACGCTCGGCGGATGTCAGCTCAGACGGAGAATCAGGACCTGCTGATTCACTACTTCCAGGATAGTTTGACCGGTGCCGCACTCAAATGGTACATGGGTTTAAACCGTACTACGATCAGTACATTCAGAGATCTTGGTACTGCCTTCGTCCAACAATACAAGTACAATTTGGACATGGCACCCGACAGAGATCAACTCAGATCAATGTCGCAAAAGGAAAAGGAAACCTTTAAGGAGTATGCTCAAAGGTGGCGCAAAATTGCCGCTCAAATTTGTCTACCTCTTGAGGAAAAAGAGATGACAAAAATCTTCTTAAAGACCTTAAGCTCATTTTACTACGACCGAATGGTTGCCAGTGCACCCAGTGATTTCACCGAGATGGTCGGTATGGGTGTACGTCTTGAGGAAGCCATCCGAGAAGGACGTTTGGTAAAGGACACTGGATCAACGAGTGGTACTAAAAAATACGGTAGTGCTCTCCCTAAGAAAAAAGAGCAAGATATTAGGAATATCTCTCTCGGAAAGCAAAGGCGTCGTTATCAGCCAGTAGCAGCTGTTACTCCTGCTATCGGCCCCGCGCCTGTTCCTATGTATCAACCTCAGGTTGCCCAGAGCCAACCTGACCAACAAAGGACACAACAGCCTCTTCAGCAGGCTCGTCCTCCATACAACAACAACCGTACAACACGGCCACTAGGATTTGATCCTATACCCGTAACGTACGCAGAGCTGTTTCCGTTACTGCTGGCTAAGGGGCACATTCAGACTAAGTCTCCCCTTTCAGTTCCGGAGAATCCGCCTTTTTGGTTTAAAGCAGATCAAACATGTCCTTATCATCAAGGAGGTTCAGGGCATAACATTGAGACTTGCCTCAATTTTAAATCCGACGTGCAAAAGCTTGTTAGGAGCGGGCTCTTATCTTTTAAAGATACGAATCCTAATGTTCTTACAAACCCGCTGCCTCAACATGAGAAGGCTGCAGTCAATCCGATTGAGAAAGAGACTAACAATGTCTATCAAATTCACGATGTACTCTTATTGGGGACCGATCTGGTCAAGATGCATTGTAGACAGAGTGGATATGGCCATGTGCCACCTCATAATTATCACCAGTGTGATATCTGCTCTAAAGATAACCAAGGATGTTCTGTAGTGCAATCAGCTCTACAGGAACAAATAGATCTTGGATGGATCCAAGAGCACCGAGTTCGTGGAGTTAACATGGTTTACATGAATTCCAACGTCATTCAAAACCACGACATCCGTGCGATGAATGTCAACTTGGTGGCGATGCACTCAAGGCAAAGCCAGTATCATAATCTGCCGCGGCACGATTACAGTTCCTGTCTGATTTGCTCGGTAAATAAACAGGGATGCTCTTTCAAACAAGAGGCCCTCCAGCGTCAGATGGATCTTGGATGGATCCAAGACTACCATGATAGGAACTCCTATCAAATCAACATGGTTCAGATCTTCGACATCCGCGTAATGGATACCAACCTGGTAGAGTTACATGCTGAGCAGGTCCGACTTGGATTCTTAATATCACATGATTACCAAAACTGTAAAGCAGGTTGCGAAAATGATCGAGGTTGTACCCTTGTCCAGGAGGCACTTCAGCACTTGTTAAATCACTGGTGGATGCCAATCTATATGGACGAAGATACTCAGCAGATTAGTATCAATAACAGGAATCCTACTCGTCGTCAAAGTCAGGATGTCCGATCAATGGAAGGTAACCTAGTGAGGTTACATTGTATTCAAAGTGGGAGTGGCCAGGTGCCACCACACAACTATGACAGTTGTAGCGTCTGTTCGGAAAGTAACCAAGGATGTTACCTTGTGAGAGCAGCTCTTCAGGGTCAGATCGATCATGGAAAAATTCGTCCATATCCGGGTTCTGGACCCATCATTTGGTCGCCGAACTACCTTGCCGATCAAGTTGAGGATGTTGTCACGATCTCTGGTCATCACCAGATCAGGGATGTTTTTGCCATCATTCCTCTACTTGACGAATCTAGAGTTCCCAACCGGGAACAGATCAAGGTTACTTATGACGGTCAGAAAAATCAGAAGGTTCCCATAGTCATCTATCTACCGGGGCCATTACCGTATGAATCAGCTAAGACGATCCCTTACAAATACGGTGCAACAACAATTGAAAATGGAAAGGAAATTCCATTACCCTCCGTCGTGAATATTGCAGACATCAGTCGTGTAACACGGAGCGGTCGAATCTTCAACCGAGGGGTTGGAGAATCCAACAAAGAAAAGGAACTTCAGGCAGAAATTCCTGATCCACCAGTCGGTCAATCTGGTAATCCCGACTGTTCAAAAGACAAAGATGAGATGCTAAAGCTCATCTAAAGGAGTGAATATAACATTGTTGATCATCTGTTACAGACTCCTTCAAAGATCTCAGTATTATCACTGTTACTCAGTTCAGAAGCACACAGAGAGGCTCTACAGAAAGTCTTGGAGCAAGCCTTTGTGGAACAGGATGTAACAATCAGACAATTCGATAGTATTGTCTCTAACATTACTTCCTGCAATAATTTGGGATTTAGTGATGAGGAATCACCTGAAGGGGGTCATCGTCATAACATGGCGCTCAATATCACAGTTAACTGCCAGGGCGATGCTTTAGCCAACGTACTGGTAGACACAGGGTCAACCCTGAATGTTATGCCGAAGTACACTTTGATGCAATTATCATTCAAGGGCCCTCCGATGAGAACCAGCGAGGTCATCGTCAAAGTATTCGATGGATCCAGAAAAACAGTTATCGGCGAAGTTGATCTTCCCATAACTATTGGTCCTCACACTTTCCAAATCACTTTCCAGGTCATGGACATCCGGGCAACATACAGTTGTTTATTAGGAAGACCTTGGATACATCAGGCTGGAGCGGTTACTTCAACCCTCCACCAAAAGCTAAAGTTCGTCCAGAACGATTAACTTGTCACGGTTTGTGGGGAACAAGCCTTGCTCGTGAGTAACTTATCATCATCTACTTGTGTGGAACCCAAGGAGGTTATTGGAACTCAGTTCCAAGCACTATCGGTGAGCAAGAACGATCAATTCGAAGAAGGAACTTCAATTTCTTCATACAAAGATGCTATCAAAGTGGTCGAGAGTACCGATACGACAGGATGGGGACGGGTTGTCATTCCTATTGACAATAAAACAAAGAAGGGTCTTGGTTTTTCTGCAACCTGTACCCAGACGACCGCCAACGATGAAAGTCTTCATCCCCTTCAAAACTTCTTCCACAGTGGAGGTTTTCTCCACCCAGTGTCTCAGACAGTTCATGCTATCAATGAGGAAGATCCCTCTGACACAGATGAAGAATGGAAGTCCTACCTTAACAAGGACGACTATATGTCTCAGGAAGAGGTGCCTATGCCTTTTTGCTTTCCTATAGAAAGTCCGAGATTTATACCAAGATCAGATGTCGAAATGATCTACGGAGATTGTGATCCGGAAGGATGCCGTGCTTCGCCAAATTCATTAGAGGAAGACACTCTGATGAAAGAAAACTTTGACCGCAATTACTATGGCCCAATGGATGGCCTGCCAATGTGGCAGCCTTACCCAGGAAACTTGGGGCAAGAAAGTCAGCCGAGTAACGAAACTCAGCTGAGCATCATTGAACAGAATACCTGTGTCTCCACCATTTCATGGGATCAACACTCAGGTCATTCAGAGACTACTCAACATGAAGATGAATTCGCAATGTTTGCGGGACTTGAATTCATCAACTATGCTTTTTCCGAGGTCAACGTCATCGAGAGAGATGACTCCTCCAATTCCAAAGAAGTTTGGGACACCTTGGGACAACTGAGTGGAAAATATGACTATATGGTCAGGTACACCGCTCCCGAAAGCTCTCGTATCAGGCTCGAAGATATCCAGCCAACTGGATGGGGAGATACAGCTGAGAGCACAAATGCTATGCAAAATGCAACAGAGGAATCCTCCTACGACAACTCTGCTTGGGAGACAGATTCCAACGATCCTACTCCACCAGAAATCAGCGTCATTTCTGAAGACAAATCAAGGAAGGTGCCAGACTTTGTGATTCACCGAGGAGTTCGCCGCCAATGGGTTGCCGTCGAGGTTCTGAAGGTCGTTCGTCAGTCAAAGTAATTGCCATCTTTAACCTTTCACCCTGCCCAGGTGAAACGGATGTTTTGATAGGGCTCGCTTTCTGTAAATTTCCCTCTTCGCTTTGCCCGAAGCGAGTGAGTTTTGTTTTATAGGGCTGTAGTTTCAAGATTCGACTTGTTCATTAATAAAATAATGTCGTTCTGTAATTTCCGCATTAATTGCTGTTTTCTCTTTTGCTTTTTCAGAAAATGGTAATCCTAAAAAAAATTCAAAAATAAAAACAAGCAGTAAAATAAATACACTGCACACACTTGCATTTTCTCTATCTTTTCTAAACACGAATCATCACGTCATGCAGATTGCTTATTTTATACCCCGTTGAAACATACGATCCGATGCCTTCTTCCAACTATGAGTTCCCGATATTCGAGGCTGAAGAAGAAAATGACGACCAAATTCCAGAAGAGATCTCCCGACTACTCAGACAAGAGGAAAGGTCCATCGAACCTCACAAAGAGCCGTTGGAAACGGTAAACTTGGGTTCAGAAAAAGAGAGAAAAGAAATCAGGATCGGAGCACTGCTCAGTCCAACTGCCAGAGAAGATCTGATAAAACTTCTCAAAGAATTCCCCGATGTATTCGCTTGGTCCTATCAGGATATGCCAGGGTTGGATACCAGCATCGTGGAACATCATTTACCGTTAAGATCGGAATGTCCGCCAGTAAAGCAAAGGTTGAGACGCACTCACCCGGACATGGCCATCAAAATCAAAGAGGAAGTGCAGAAACAGATCGACGTGGGTTTCCTCGCTACATCTGAATATCCTCAATGGTTAGCCAACATCGTACCCGTTTCCAAAAAGGACGGAAGGGTCAGAATGTGTGTTGATTACAGAGATCTAAACAAGGCAAGTCCAAAGAACGACTTTCCTTTACCACACATTAACATGTTGATTGACAGCAGAGCAATGTTCAAAGTATTCTCCTTCATGGATGGATTCTCGGGCTATAACCAGATCAAAATGGCGCCGAAAGACATGGAGAAAACTTCGTTCATTACCCCATGGGGCATCTTTTGTTACAAGGTAATGTCGTTCGGTTTGAAGAACACCGGGGCAACCTATCAAAGGGCCATGACTACTCTGTTTCATGACATGATACACAAAGAAATCGAGGTATATGTCGATGATTTGATTGCAAAATCAAGAACAGAGGATGAGCACGTTGAACATCTGTCAAAATTGTTCAAACGTCTAAGAAAATTCAAGCTCTGCTTGAATCCTAACAAGTGCACCTTTGGTGTCCGTTCGGGGAAATTACTAGGGTTCATCGTCAGCCAGAAAGGAATTGAGGTTGATCCTGGCAAGGTCAAGGCCATTCAAGAAATGCCTTCTCCGAAAACTGAAAAACAAGTCAGAGGATTCCTGGGATGTTTGAACTACATCTCCAGATTCATATTCCTTATGACCGCCACTTGTGCGCCGATTTTCAAGTTATTGAAAAAGAACCAGGATTGCGTTTGGTCAGAAGATTGCTAAACCGCCTTCGACAGTATTAAGGAATATCTGTTGAATCCTCCGATTCTATCACCTCCAGTGGAAGGAAGACCACTAATCATTTACCTCACAGTCCTAGAGGACTCAATGGGATGTGTACTTGGCCAACAAGACGAAACTAAAAGGAAAGAGTCTGCCATTTACTATCTAAGCAAGAAATTCACCGACTGCGAGACTCGGTACACAAGGCTTGAGAAAACTTGTTGCACTTTGGCTGGGGCAGCCAAACGTCTTCGCCAGTACATGATTCGTCATACTACTTGGTTGGTCTCCGAAATGGATCCAATCAAGTACGTTTTCGAAAAACCTGCTCTCACGGGAAGGATTGCCCGTTGGCAGATGTTACTATCAGAATATGACATAGAGTACCATGCTCAGAAAGCCGTTAAAGGAAGTATTTTAGCCGATCATTTGGCTCATAAACCGATTGACGATCAAGAATCAATCGGGTTTGACTTCCCAGACGAAGATGTCATGTATCTAAAGATGAAAGATTGCGATGAACCGCTACCCAGTGAAGGGCCAGAACCAGGTTCCCAGTGGGGACTTATCTTTAACGAAGCAATCAATCATTATGGAAATGGAATTGGGGCAATCATTGTTACCCCTTAGGGTTCCCACATTCCTTTCACTGCCAGACTTACGTTCAAATGTACGAACAACGAGGCCGAATACGAAGCTTGTATTATGGGTCTCGAAGAAGCGATTGATTTAAGGATCAAAAACTTGGACGTATACGGCGACTCAGCCTTGGTTATCAATCAGATAAAAGGAGATTGGAACACATACCAATCAGGATTGATTCCTTACAAAGACTATGCAAGGAGGTTGTTACCCTTCTTCAACAGAGTCGACTTTCATCACATCCCTCGTGATGAGAATCACATGGCTGATGCATTGGCCACTCTCTCTTCCATGATTAGTGTGGGTCGATGGAATGACATACCTAAGATTGACGTTATGCGCCTTGAACGGCCCGCTTACATCTTCACGATTGAAGCAATCATAGACGACAGACCTTGGTATCACGATATCAAATGCTTCCTTCAGAAACAAGAGTACCCATCTGGGGCACTCAGAAAAGACAGGAAAACCCTCAAAAGATTGGCTGGAAACTACTTCCTGAGCGGTGACACTCTTTATAAGAGAAATTTTGACATGGTCTTGCTCCGATGCGTCGACAGACCAGAAGCAGACATGCTTATGAAAGAAATTCATGAAGGATCCTTTGGCACTTATGCCAACAGACACACAATGGCGAGAAAAATTCTCAGGGCCGGGTACTATTGGTTCACAATGGAATCCGACTGCTACAAGTACATGAGGAGGTGTCACAAGTGTCAGATATACTCCGACAAAATTCATGTACCGCCATCACATCTCAAAGTTCTTTCTTCCCCGTGGCCTTTTTCCATATGGGGAATCGATATGATTGGTATGATTGAGCCCAAGGCTTCAAACGGACATCGGTTCATCCTGGTAGCCATTGACTATTTCACCAAGTGGGTCGAAGCAGCGTCATTCGCCAATGTAACCCGACAAGTGGTGGTCCGATTTATCAAAAACAATATCATCTGCCGTTATGGTGTTCCAAGCGAGATCATTACTGATAATGGATCTAACTTGAACAATAAGATGATGAAAGGGTTATGCGCAGAGTTCAAGATCGAACACCATAACTCATCTCCCTACCGACCCAAGATGAACGGAGCGGTAGAAGCGGCTAATAAGAACATCAAGAAGATTGTTCAAAAGATGGTTGTAACCTATAAAGACTGGCACGAAATGCTACCCTTTGCTCTTCACGGTTATCGAACATCTGTCCGCATTTCAACAGGGGCAACCCCTTTCTCTCTAGTATATGGCATGGAGGCAGTGCTTCCCATAGAAGTAGAGATCCCATCAATCCGGGTATTGATGGAAGCTAAGCTCACCGAGGCTGAATGGTGTCAAAATTGACACGACGAACTGAACCTGATTGAAGAGAAGCGAATCACAGCACTATGCCACGGTCAGTTGTATCAACAAAGAATGAAGAGGGCATTTGACAAAAAGGTCCGACCTCGTGTCTTCAGGAAAGGAGACCTCGTGCTCAAGAAGATACAATCATTTCTCACTGACTCTCGGGGCAAATGGACCCCGAATTATGATGGCCCCTATGTGGTCACGAAAGCTTTCTCAGGCGGCGCCTTGAGACTTGCAACCATGGACGGAGAGGAATTTGCCTACCCTACGAATGTTGATGTAGTCAAGAAATACTTCGCCTAAATAAATAAAAAAAAACGTCTCGGTGGATTGAAAACCCGAAAGGGCGGTCCAGGCAAAAGTTAGAGACATGAAAAAAATCATCCCGATGGATTGGAAATCTCATAGTACAATCCAGGCAAAAATTAGGGATAATGGCAAGTAACTATGTTCAACAGAGGCAAGTCCCTCAGCAGCAGTTACAGCATCATCTATCGGAGGAAATCTCCAGTCAAAGGTCATCTTCGACGGAAGCTCAGGATGCCCCGAATTCAAAGTTGGTAGAAGGATAATGGTCGTTATGTTTCAACGTAGCCCTTTTCCCTATAAATTACCATTTTCTAACTTTGTATATACTCTTTGGAATCACGCGTTTGGCTGATCTTCATCTTATCAATACAATTTGAGCCTTTGTGCTTTTGTTTGTAATTCTTAGCTTGTTTTAGCTTTACAGAACGACGTTGTTTAAACTTAATCAACGATTCTTGAAATAAAACAAAAATGAATTTACTTGTTAAAACTTTTTCTGCTTTTAAATTAAAGATGGCAATTTCTTTTGACTGTTGAACATCAGAAGAACATCGACCGCTTCTCCCGAAGTAAGTGGATTTCAAAGTGCAGAATCAAAGTACTCCTTCTAAGCCAGTATGCCTGAATGAAGGGATCAACTGTTTCAGAAACCTTGTTTCGTCTGACACTCCTCGGCCGAGTTCTCATCTCCTAAGCCCGATCGACATAGCTCCCCACGTGGACTATCTCTCCTAAGCAAGGTGGAATTGCTATTTTGAATCAACGGTACTTCTTCGCCCCGCGATGGCCGAGTATCCAATTGTGTTCATCCATTAGTCTGTATGTCGCGTCTGTTTTGTCAGCATAAACATACATACTTCGTGCATTTTATTTGCGTTCGCATTTCGTATTGCATCACTATCACTTGAGTCGGTCTTGTCCCCTAGTGATAAACAGTTTTCTCAATCGAGTTTGTCAGTTCTTTCCTCGTCAGGAAGTGTTGCGTCTGCACAATCTCGCCACCAGTGTATCTTTAGATCAGAGTTGGCACTTAGCCACTTTGATAACTTGAACCTCTGAAAGATCAGAGAACCTTCAACAAATGTCACTCTTCGCCATTGAAGATGATATCCTCGTTTTCCCGGATTAAGGAAAATCCACAGAGAAAGCCTCGTGATCAGAGATTCGGCAGCATGCCAGTTTTGCTCCGAAAGGATCGCTGATGAAAAGGTCATCGGCCCCACAAAATTGGACCCCATCATATGGCGTTTCTCCGGGAAGATCCCGAGAAAAGTATGATGAAAGATCCCAAACGAAAACAGTCTCTCAAGAGACTCGCTTTCCCCAGTAGAATCGACAGATGGCGTCTCCAACAGAGAAGTTTGTACACCTCTACAACTCAGACGAATAGGTTCCCCAGCAAGTCTGACATCAAAACTTTTTCCACTCAAATGGCATCTCCCCATGAAAATTCGGCGAGAAGTTTAAGGAAATCCGCTACGAATAGCGTCCCTTGTCAGTAAAGTTTATTGACAAAAGAAACTAAGACCAGTTCCTTGGTAGGAAACCAGGATCGAGGGGAAGTTTAAATCAGAAACTAAGACCAGTTCCTTGGTAGGAAACCAGGATCGAGGGGAAGTTTAAATCAAAAACTAAGACCAGTTCCTTGGTAGGAAACCAAGAACGAGGGGAAGTTTAAATCAGAAACTAAGACCAGTTCCTTCGTAGGAAACCAAGAACGAGGGGAGGTTTATTTCAAAAGAAAACTGAGACCAGTTCCTTGGTAGGAAACCAGGATCGAGGGGAAGTTTACCTTTTCTAAGCATCATTGCTTAGCTAAAGAAGATGAATGCGTAAGCTACCATTCATAACCACCATCAAAATTTCAGATATTCTGATATTTAATCCTCTTGCACCCCGAATGCTCGAATACCTTCGTCATTCATACCTTCGGGTCCAAGAAGATTAAATAGGGGCATCTGTAATACCCCAAATTTTGACCACTTAGATTTCCCATCATTGTGAAAATCATCATCACAATATGGATGAACCATCATGCTTCATTAGTCTCCCCAAAGATGGGTGAGCATCCAATACAATCAAAATTAGGGTTTCAAGCCCTCTCTGAGTGCTTAGACAAAGGATCAATCAAGAAATAACATGATCTTCAACTTGTCTAATCTCTTAAACATCCACAATGGATCAAAAAGGACTCCCACTTCAAGGATTAAGCACAAGGCTGCTCCCTTCTAGGTGGATCAAGTCTCAAGATCGACAGTGTCACCAAATTAGGGTTTTGGTCGACCAGGGCCTCCAGATGGAAATTTTCATCTGGGCACAAGGCAATGATCCAAAACATGACCTAATATATTTCATGGAACCTCATGGACCCATGCACCAAGTCAATTTTGCCTCAGGGGATGCATTCATCAAAAATCAGGAATTAGGGTTTCTTGACCTAATTCACCCCTAAGTTGACTTTTGGGACAAACCATGAGCCAAGACCTCAAGAGATGATTTGAGGGTCTCTAATACACCATGTTGATCCATTTGGAACAATGGATTGATCCAAGAAGCTTGAGCAACAAGTTTCATTTTCATCTGCACCACAATTAGGGTTTTAAGGGAAAAGTCAACTGTAACTTTGACTTTTGACCAAGGCATGCTCCCAAACCCTAATACATGATTGAATATACCCTATGACACCCATGGAACATGTCCATCAAGTTTGATTTAGGTCAAGGGCATGATTTCCTGAAGAATTGCACAGTTTAGAATTCATCTGATAAAAAGTCAACTGTGCACAAAAGTCAACTTTGACTTTTTGAGATTTTTCACCAAAATGGATTTTTAACCCTAAAATGATTTTAATGTATGATTTGAATCATCATTCATCAAGAAAAATCAAGAAAAGTGAGATAACTTGTAAAAGGGGTAACCATAAAACTTAGAAATTTTTTTTAAGTTAAAAATAAAGTGGCAAAGAGACCAACTTTGGAGGACCATAACTCCTAAACCACAAGGCCATTTTTTCTCATCCAAAGATGGATTTGTAGCCCTCACTATCACCTACAAAAACTTCAACTACAAGTCATTCCAATTCATTAAGGATTTTGAGTTATGGAGTGATCAAAGTGGCTGAAAAGTGAAAATGTCACTTTTTCCAACACTTAGTGAAATTTTCACTAAGTCAGAATTCTGCTTCACTTTTTGCCAAATGTAGGGGGATTTTTCACTTGGAATCAAAAGAGATCAAAACCAAACTTGTTCAAACAGTTGTTGTATCATGTTAGGGCTTTCCAAAATGGCCAAGAACATTGCCAAATTCAACCTACATCATGAGATACAACATTGGCAAGTTGCCTTGCTGAAATCTGTCAAGGCAAGGCAGAATTTGCATTTTGGCTCGATTTTCCAAAATCAGCCAATTGCAATTGCTCCAATCCACTTGGACACCTCAGAGGATTGAATCCAAAGGGGACAATCACTGAGCCAAGCCTCCAAGGTCCAAGGAACAAGGAATAGCATGTTGAACCTAGAATGGCCAAAATAGGGACAAGACTTCAAATTTGGAATGAGGCATTCAATGGAACCATCAAGGTGGCATGGACTGAGCCATTCTCATCTGAAATCAATCAAGACTTATCCAAGACCAAGGGGACCAAAGCTCTGTGCCCTAACCTCTAGTCAATGGCTAGAGGAGACTTTCATTCTCATTGGCCAACATTGAGGAAACCTACTTACCAGCTGCCATGCACTATTCCTTGCAAAACAAACTTGCTCTACTATAAATAGAGCTCATTTGTGATCAGTTTGAGTACACCAAAGCCATCTAACAGATGCTTTCCTCAAAATCTCTTTCTCTTGGCAAAAATGCCTTTCTTAGCAAGGTAGCTATCGGGTTTTGAGTTTAAGAGCAATTCTGCACAAACCAATCACTCACACACCTCACATACATCACATATGAGCTGATCAAACACTCACATAACTTCTGAAACATCAAAATCTCAAAATCACTTGCCATCCACACAAGTTTGAAGTGAAGTTGCAGCTGAGATGCCATAAACTGATCCAGCCCATTTCAATTCAATCCAAGTGTTCAAACACACTCCATATGGTGTAGGGAAGCTGTTCAGATCATCATAACTCATCTGTAACACCTCCAACCCAGAATTTGATTTGCTCTTGCTGTCACGACTTGGAGGTAAGCACATACTTGGTCATCTCTCAATCTATGCATATTTCCTCGCACAATAATTTGGCCATATGTTCATAATCATGCATGGAATGTTTTCCCTCAATTAATTGCATTGTTTGAATCGTGTATCAAAAATCCTAGCCTTCATGCAGAAATTAGGGTTCTTAAGGTCTCTTCGTGATTTCTTGTTGTATGTTTAATTTAAATGAAATTAAAGTACATAGACATGATCGTGAGGTTGAGACGAGCATAATGATATGTGGATTGTATGATATGGTTACGTATTCATCGAGATTGGATAGAAAATGCAAATCTGGGCAAACTGAAAAACGCGCGTGTTCTAGGTGTTGTTCTTGGCGCCATTTTCATATATTTGAATATTTGAATTTTGTGATTTTTGTTTAATTGATTCAAAAATTAATTTCTCTCTGAGTTTTAATGATTTTGAGTTGATTCTTTTTTTAATAATTCACAAAAATGTTAAAATATTTTATTTTCACAAAAAATCCCAAAAATATTATTTATTTCATATAATTGATATTTTTGTAGAGAATTAATATTTTGATTGTTTTTGGCATTTTAAATATTTTTTCTACATTGATTTTGCAACTTTTAATGCTTTCTAATTATTTTGTAGGTCAATACTTAATTTTTGAAGCATTAATCCAAGATCACAATTTGTTTTCCATGTGTTAAACAATTTTTGATCATTTTAATTGAATTTTTATTCAATTAAATACATTTTTGAAAACAAATTAGGGTTTTGGATTAATTCAACCCTTATAAATCATTTTCAAAACACTTTGGGCCTCTATTAGAGTGTAAGACCCAACCCTTTTTTTGACCAAAACATTTTGGGCCTCACTTATTGTATAAGTCCCGATACCGTCAAAAAACAAACGGCGCGATCGTCGCCTTTTCAAAAATCATCTGGGCCTACCCTCGAGTAGTAAGACCCATTTATTTTTCTTCAAAACTCTTTGGGCCTCTTGAGAGAGTGTAAGACCCATCCCCCCTTGTACAAAAAACTTTTTAGGCCTCACTCATTGTATAAGTCCCTTTGTACAAGTAAACGGCGCGATCGTCGCCCGTTTAAAATTAAAAACCATATGGGCCTACCCTCGTGTTATAAGCCCCACTCTTTTCTTTAAACCTTTTTGGGCCTCTTGAGAGAGTGTAAGACCCATCCCTTTGTACAGAAAACCTTTTTGGGCCCCAGTCACTTGTATAAGTCCCGATGTACAAAGTCAAACAGTGCGCTCACTGATAAAACCCTGGGCCTCTCCTTGAGCTGTAAGCCCCAAATATTTCTTTTTCAAAGCACTTTCTCCTTTGATTTTGAATATACTGTTGTTTTTATCTTTCTTTGTTGAACAACTAACCAAACAGCATGGAAGCACTACAACCGAGTAAGTGGTTATCGCTTTCATTTACTGCTTTCATATTATAAACTGTATTGTGGGGCTGCTCACTGTAAGTCTCCTTTCATAAACTCATATCTACTGTGTAATAATAGTATAGATATTTAGAGTTTCCCAGGCAATTACGTCTAGAACGAGGTGACGCCGTTTCACTTATTCGTAGAAATAAACGCCTAGATCCCCAATAGGAGCACCATATACAGTCTTCTCTTCGGCTGTCCTCCTTAGGAATCGTCAAGAAATTCTATTCCCCAGAGATGAATTATTCTCGGTGAAACTTCTCTTGAATTTCTTCAAACCTCCGAACTGTTCAAACTCTCTTGAAAAGATAAAAGTTGCTGGATAGTAAACCTCGCACGTTTACTAGTGGTTTTATCTTTAAAAGAGTTTTCTTGAACTTTTCTTTGGTTTGGGACCCACGGGCTTCTTAAAAGCATCGGCCTCCTCTTGGGCATCGTACAAGGACCCACGGGCTTCCTATAAGCAACCCGGCCTCCTCTTGGGCATTATTCAAGGACCCTACGACTTCTTAGAAGTATTCACAGCCTCCTCTTAGGCTTCGTATAATGATCTCTTCCTCCGGGAATGATAGCCTCCTCTTGGGCATCGTACAAGGACCCGTCGGCTTCTTAAAAGTTTCCAGCCTCCTCTTGGGCTTCGTACAAATTGTCCTGACGACCTCCTAGAGGTATAGGAATAGAACCTAGCCATCCTCATAGAACAGTCCTTTCATAGAGTCTACTACTGTTTCTCGAAGCATAGTACAAAAGATAAAACTCTAGACTTGGACAGTCTAACTTCCTTGAGTCTCAAAGGCATTCTTAAGCACCCTTCGTTAAATAGGAAGGAAACCCGCAGACTCGGATAGTCTTAATACCCTTTGGATTTCCCGTTTCCTCAAAAAGAAGGAAATATCCCTGATCCTCAAATCAAATCCCTGAGTACAGTGTTGCTCATATAAGAACTGATTTTCTCTTTTTAAATCAGTATATTGGATCTGTCACTCAACTGAAACAGTTACAATAGCCTCCATCTCGGGCTTTATACGAGATACTAAAAGACTCCATCGTCGGGTCAAAACCTTTTCGCCTCTCTCTCGAGCTTTGTACGAGATACAAAAACACTCTCTTACTGAGTATAAAAGATTCTCCAACTGAGTCAACTCTTTGCTAGCCTCCTCTTAGGCTTTGTATAACGATATGCCCCACTGGGTCAAAAAATTTTAGCCTCTCTCTCGGGCTTTGTACGAGACACAAAATAGCCTCCTCTTAGGCTTTGTATAATGATTTTCCTAGCGGAAATTAGCCTCCTCTTAGACTTTGTATAAGAAAACCACTGGTTAATCCAATTAACCTTTTAGCATCAAAGTTGTGCCTCGTTCACAGTACACAAACATCAACAACTCCTTTCCCTTCATCTAATCGCTGTAAGCGGCAAGCCTCTGGATCATCTATATCCATGCCACTGTCCCTCTTTTAGCATGAGAAATTCCTAAGGAAAGATGGCATTGCTCTACACTGAGTTAAAGTCTTCTCCTTCAGGTTAAAACCCTTTCTTCAGAAATTATGGCATTGCTCGGATCCGCGTATCCCAGTTAAAGTAATTCTCCTTCCCCCCTCTTTAGAGATGACAAATTCTCTATAAAGTCGAGGTCCTTTCAGCTTCACGTCTTGGGCTTTGAACAAGACACAAATAGACCTTTCAGCTTCACATCTTGGGCTTTGAACAAGATACAAACTACCTTTCGCTTCACGTCTTGGGCTTTGAACAAGACACCAAAACACCAATTTCCTCCCATAGAATAGGAGGAACTACGAACGCTCTGATTTCCCTGTTTCGGTAAACGGGAATACGTAGGCATAAGATCGAAAGAAAAGATCTTAGCGAACGCAATCAACAAAAAACCCAAATCCCATATCTCCATCAATTAAAAGCAGTAATTCAAAAGCATCAGTCCTAAACATCCTAATCCTTATTCCCCGCCAGAAACCCTTTGCCTAGAAAAAAGAAAGAAAGAACTATATTGGCGAAATACGAATAACCAGTACAAAGGCCCCCCTCACATTGATAGCATTCGTAACCTAACAGACCGCTGTTTAAACTCAGTATGCAAGCAGGGTTAATTGGAGACATCTATTTCCCTTCCTTATTCAGCTCACAATAGGATAAAAAATGAATCGACCTGTAGTTTTAAGCTCAACCGCAGAGAGCGACCGGCGCTTAAGAACCGCGTCCAAAATCGCTCGCTACAGTTGTACTCGGACCTGAAATTGTGCAAGAGACGATTGAGAAGATTAAGAAGATCCAAGAGAGGATGAAAGCTTTGCAGAGTTGTCAGAAGAGCTACCATGATAAGAGGAGGAAAACACTTGAATTCCAAGAGGGAGATCACGTGTTTTTGAGGGTGACGCCAGTGACTGGTATGGGTCAAAATTTGAAGTCTAGGAAGCTCACTCCACGTTTTGTTGGTCCATACCAGATATCGCAAAGGATAAGAGAGGTAGCCTATCGAGTTGCTTTACCGCCATCACTTGTGAATTTGCATGACGTGTTCCATGTGGGTCAGTTGAGGAAGTACGTTCCGGATCCGTCGCATGTGATCCAGATGGATAATGTACAAGTGAGGGATAATTTGACCGTGGAAGCATTGCCTGTGCGTGTCGAGGGTCGAAAGACGAAGCAATTGCGGGGTAAATACATTGCTTTGGTGAAAGTGTTGTGGCGTGGACCAGCTGGCGAAAGTTGGACTTGGGAACGTGAAGATCAGATGAGGGAGTCATATCCGAATCTATTTCCTTGAGGTAATTTTCGGGGGCGAAAATTCTTTAAGTGGGGGAGAGTTGTAACATCCCAAATTTCATAAGAATATTTATTTAATTTATTTAAATATTATATTCGTGGTTTCTTTGAATATTTGGTGGTTGGTGTCGATGTCGGTATTTTTGGTGAAGTTTGGTTATTTTAATTAAATAATAGTATATAATATGAATATATTAGTATTATTATTATTTTAAAATAATATTAGAAGAATTAAGGGTAAGATGGACATTTTAGGAGTATTAGTGAGGGTATTATGGGGAAAGCCCATATTTGAGGCCCAAGAGTTAAAAAAGGAGGAATTGAGGAGAATTAGGATTCATTTGTGGAGATCGTGAAAATAAGGAGAAAGTGCAGAGCTCTGAGGAAAAAGGGAGAAGGCGAGGATTTTCATTCCAAAGGCTCAAGAGAGAACTCATCGGATCGACAATCTAAGGTATGGGGAGTAATTTCCTTTCATTGTTTTCATTATAGGGTTCGATTGATTAAAGTGGATGTTGGGGATTTTGGGGTTTTGAGGGTTTATGGGTTTTGAGGTAAACTGATGACTTTGAGGGCATTCTGTGAGATCAATTAATAAGAGTCGAATTTAATCGGTAAAATAGACCTTTGGGGCAGACTTCCCCGTTGTTGTAGTTTTAACCTTGTGGTGAAGGATTTATGGATTTATATGAAGCTTGAGAGTTTTGAAGGTTTAGGGAAAATTAAGGTTTCCCGTAGTGTCCTGGATCAACATAACAGACGTAGGTTTTAGGCCTTTAAATTCTGTGATGTGTTAGGACTGTTGTAGGGATGATTTTGGGTTGTTTGGGGCTGTAATTGAAGGTACTTTGGTGGTTGTGGAGCTACTGATGCGTAGCAGCGATTTGCTGTAATCGCAGGTTCGCTAGGCGAACCATTGCTTCGCTGGGCAAATTTTCGCCAAGGCTCGCTAAACGAGAAGCACAATGAATGCGCGATAATATGAGTGTGAGTACAGAGGTGATTCTGGAGTAGGAGGAGTCATTCGCTGGAAGCCTCGCTAGGCGAAGGGAACAACGAATAGGTTCGCTAAGAGAATGAACTAGCGAGCATAACAGATGATTGCGTTTCTGGTGTTGAGTGTGGTGTCTGTGGGGTTCGCTAGGCGAACCCTGGAGCGAACTGCTGCTGCTTCGTGATTTTGGGTTATGTGTTGTGCTGTTGTAATGTTTTGTTGCCGTGATTTTTATGATGATTTTCCATGATGTTACCGATGATTATCTGATGATGTTTTGGTGATTATTTGACGAATATGTGATGACATGACGTATATGAGAAATGATGAATGATGATGCACATTATGAAGTTTATCTTGATGATGATGATGATTAGTGATGTTGTGTATCATACATTCATATGCATACTCTGTGACGACGATTCATTCCCATTGTGCGGATATGAGGTAATTATGACGTGCTCCAGTTCCAAATGCGGGATCGATCCTATTGACGGGGATCTTTGGAGGGTTGATGGCCTAGTGTCCATCTATTATGACGATTGGTACAACATGCATGAGTCTTGTTATGCATTGCATTTTATGTGGCCTTGATGATTTTGTGATATGGTGCTTCCTGATATTTTCCTTGATGATGTTGTTTACGAAGATAATGCCATTTTATGTATATCATGTTTTATAATGATTATTATGAATTGTGATTACTCACCCTGTCTGTTTTGAACACATTAATTACACACCTATTTTTAAAAAATTTATGACCACCTTAGTCATACAGAAGTTGTTGTATTTCACTTAAATATTCAATAACTTGAAACAATTTTATTGCATACTCATACTCCATTCCATAGTATAAAATTCAAGGTTTGTAGTTTGCAGATATTCGTGATTTAAGGTTTTACAATTTGGGAAGAAGGTTGTGGTTTGTGGATACTTGTAGTTTTTAATTTGTGAGTTTGATTTATAATGGTTGTGATGTTTGATTTCTCTATATTTCATCGTTGATTGATATGTTTGTAACAATTTGAAAGATGTCGTTCCGCTTTTCATTAGAAATGTCTAGAGACTATACCTTTTTGTTTCTTTCATTATGGTTTGTACTTGGTAACTGCTATAACAATTTTTCTCTTTATTCAATAAATAAGTAATAACTTAATTAAAATGAATAATTTATTATATGAATTAATTATGTTGATTGTTATTGGTTTGGTTCGGGTTTACGGGTAGCAAATTAGAAATCCGTTGCCCGAACCAATTAACATCGGTCTTAATTGGTTTGGTTCGATTTTTGCCCGAACTGAAAAAATGCCCAACCCAAACACATTGGTTTGGTGTGGATTTCGGTTTGGTTCGGATTTGCCCGAACCAATGAACACCCCTACTATTTTCAAAGTTAGTGGCAATAGACAAGAAGCTAGAAGGAATGGGTAAAGTGGAGGAAGAGCCATTAATAATAGAAGGAAACAATAACGATGACTGTAACATCCCAAATTTCGTAAGAATATTTATTTAATTTATTTAAATATTATATTCGTGGTTTCTGTGAATTTTTTGTGGTTGGTGTCGATGTCAGTATTTTTGGTGAAGTTTGGTTATTTTGATTAAATAATAGTATATAATATGAATACATTAGTATTATTATTAAGGGTAAGATGGACATTTTAGGAGTATTAGTGAGGGTATTATGGAGAAAGCCCATATTTGAGGCCCAAGAGTTAAATTAACCAAAAAGGAGGAATTGAGGAGAATTAGGATTCATTTGTGGAGATCGTGAAAATAAGGAGAAAGTGCAGAGCTCTGAGGAAAAAGGGAGAAGGCGAGGATTTTCGTGAAGATTTCCAAAGGCTCAAGAGAGAACTCATCAGATCGACAATCTAAGGTAGGGGGAGTAATTTCCTTTCATTGTTTTCATTATAGGATTCGATTGATTAAAGTGGATGTTGGGGGTTTTGGGGTTTTGAGGGTTTATGGATTTTGAGGTAAACTGATGACTTTGAAGGCATTCTGTGAGATCGATTAATAAGAGTCGAATTTAATCGGTAAAATAGACCTTTGGGGTAGACTTCCCCGTTGTTGTAGTTTTAACCCAGTGGTGAAGGATTTATGGATTTATATGAAGCTTGAGAGTTTTCAAGGTTTAGGGAAAATTAAGGTTTCCCGTAGTGTCCTGGATCGACCTAACAAGCGTAGGTTTTAGGCCTTTAAATTCTGTGATGTATTAGGACTGTTGTAGGGATGATTTTGGGTCGTTTGGGGCTGTAATTGCAGGTACTTTGGTGGTTGTGGAGCTACTGATGCGTAGCAGCGATTTGCTGTAATCGTAGGTTCGCTAGGCGAACCATTGC